>OMLB01042727.1:44301-56116 GCA_900302555.1 Myripristis jacobus
GATATATATTGTATATTTTATAGGTAACAAAATATACTAAAATATGATACAAAATAACTATAAAACAAAAACTGACATAAAACAAGAACTGATACGACCATGATGTCTGACATGAGATGATCAGTTGCTTTCATTACAACTGCCGCTGTGCAACGCTCCAAAACTCAATTAGAGGATATCATACTGTAGATATACAGTGGTGTGGGCAGCAGCTACACTTTCATTTTTAAGAAAATTTGTCTCCAGTGCAATTGATCAAAGCACTCCCTTTGATTGTTCACGGATAGATTACAATTTGTTGGAGAAAGCTTTAATCTACAACTTTGGCAGCCCCCAAGGATCAATTTAAGGTCCTTTTTTTTTTTTCACTCGGACACCCTATTGGCTAAGTGGTGTACTTGTTCACTCCTGTGCAAATGATACACAACTGTATACTGCAACAAAACTAAAAAATATAGCTGTTTTCTTTGAAGCAGACCTCTAATTTGTCAGTCATAACAAGGCAATATCCCCGTATAATTTTGAATATCTTCATATTTAAATCCAGATTCAAGACACAATATGAAGAGTAGCCTTCAATCTACAACCCCCCACCCCGGTATCATCCCATCATTTCTTCCTGCCTGACCCTGTTTGGGAGGCCTTGTAGCTAGGTCAGCTTTTTTTCTTTTTGGTTCTTTGTCATCCATTCTGTTGTTGCCCCAGAGCTCTCTCATATCCACACTGCACAGGCATACTAACAACAACACTCACAGCATGCACAGCCATGTAAATGGAGACATGCTCACATACACATCAAATTACAAATGTGATTTGTTCATTTTTCTCTTGGTTAAATGAACCTCTGCAACAATTTGTTGTTGTACAGCATTTTGTGAGGAGCCTGTTTTGTATGAAATGCTATTTAAATTTGATTTTGATCTGTTATCCTGCAGCAACGTATTTAAAATGTGGCTGTGAGCAGAAATTGTGTTGTCTCTTCTTTCATTGTGTATTTACATTAGGAAATCGCGTGAAAGAGGTTATTATAGTATTGCTTCAAGTCAATTTGACAAAGAGGAAGCACAGCAATGAGAGATTGGTGAGAGTGCTATAATCGCACTCTCCCCAGTCTCTCATAGCACAGCTATTTGTCAGTAAATCCACTCACACAGGTGTTAAACTGTATTGTCAGAGAGCATCGCCATGGAAGAATGTGTCTTACAGAGAGAAAATTCACTTTAAATGACTGCCTGTGAATTGTACACAGCATGCAACATGATAAAAAGCCATGCAAAGGGAAAGAAAAAAGCATGATTGAGATAATAATGCAAGATGTAGATATTGCATCAGGAGGTTAGCTTATCAGCTTAAATTAATTTGCCATATTCTTCCACAGAAGATAATGAGGCAATGCAATTATACATGGGTTGAGCCATTATCTGAGCTCCCAAATGGACTCCAATCCTGCAGGGTATCAACACAACACAATTAAGGCAGTGTGGCATTTAAAGCCAGCCATATAATGTGTTTAACCATCCTATAAGGTTTTCGATATGTAGGGAACAGCATTTGTTTTAATATCAGCAGGTTGAAATCTCTAGTTAATGGCATCTGCTGTTGTAGTATCATCTAATGCTTTGAAAAGAGTGGTACATTTTCTTATTACAAGGTCTTCCCATGAAAGCATAGCTGCTGTGCAGGGAGCTTACTGTGTTCTCTGATGCTAACATTGCATTTCATTACTAATTCAGCTGTAGCCATCCCCAGCATTAGTGTGATGGTAATGCAATGTGAAATGTACTAAAACGCAGGAAGGGGGAAAAAAAACAATTCATAATCTCCATCTATTATAAACAGTGGATAGACTCAAGATCTAATCTGAAGTTTGTGATTTCCAACAGAAAACAACATACTACTATACAAAAAAAAAAACAAAAACAACCACTATAGTTATTTGCTACAGTGAAACTAGCTCCAACATAAAAGCACAAGTAGCTTTGTACTTTTCTGTTATTTCTTTTCTACCCTAGCAGGGATCAAAGCTGCAATGATATAACAAGACAGTGTGAACTTTAATATCAGCCTAGCGTCACCTAGCTTTCTGATGCATCCACTGAAAGGTTTGAAGTGTGCCAACAGGCTACACAAACTCTCCTCATGCCTCTCTGCCAATGCCGATGAGCTAAATAAACAGAAGCCTGTCAGGATCAGTATTGGAAACGAGACCTCCACCTACTGCACTGACACATTATATTCATTCATAGAAGCATGAGTCTTTGTCTTTGTTGCAAAAGCCACTTGTTTTCATCATGATGTGTACAGGAGGTGTCAACCAAGCACATGCTATGGGCCTAAATATTGGACTCTGTGTTCTGGACAATTATGCATGAATGAATGAATGAATGAATTAATTATGAATACCTCTTGATATGGCTGCTCAAACACTGGACAAATATCAATAAATGATATCAGCATCATACTGTTTTATATCAGTGTACTGTTGAAAAACTGTGGACTGCAACCCAAAATGTGACAACAAATCAACCAAATCCCCTATCGCTGGTATTAACACCTTAAATCAAATCACAAATGCCATAAATGGTGAGATGTAAATTATTATCTGAAAGGTGAAACTAATGTTGAGTGGCAGAGCTTTTCAGTGACTGTCTCTGAAGCGTCTAGAGACTGTGGGGTGCAACTTTTGTGGCTGATTATAGCTTGCACCAAAATCCAACCAAACAATCCCAAAAAGGGCCAAAACCCAGTCTGGAACTCTGCAATTCAGCAAGAACAGGAAAGTTGGGCAGCAGAAAGAAGAGAGAGATGTAACAGCATAGCACGAGCTTCTTTCGACCTCTGAGGACAATACATGGGAAGCATCCCAGGAGAGTGTTTGACCATTCAACCCCCAGCATCTGCTCACTGTTCAGCTAAATCATGTCTTTATCCTGCTGAGAGGGCACTTGCGCATTTTCAAAGCAAGACAATCTTCACAATGACAAAAATAAACCTCGATTAGAATTAGAAATTTGATTTTATAAAGGTTTGTTCACAAACCTTGTTTTAAGTTCCTGATGTTGCTCTAAGGTACACAGAATCCCTAAATGAGTTTCTCAGACCCTTATTTTCTCGCACAAAAATCAGCCACCACAACAACAAACAGAGTTTTTTTTTCTAACAGCTGCTTGCAGGTCTAGCATTAATCCTATAATATGATATTAAGGGGAACAACTAAGAGGAAAACCAGTTACTTCAGTTCGAAGACATCCATCTTGTGTTTATTATCACTGTTATCACAAACTCGGGAGTATTAAAACATGGATAGCAATGGAAAATGGCGACGCTCAAGCCCTGGAATGCTTGTATAACCCTGACTCCCCACAAAAAAAGTGTTTCCCTACAAAGCAATGGAGCAAAGTCCTTGAAATATTGCACATGGATCACAATGGCTGTGAACATTTACTTGACTTTAGGCATATCACTTCCTTTGCACCACATTTTACTGTGCCACATTATTTAAAACTATGATAAAGCTAGGAAGCAATATTGTTATTGCTTTTATTCATTTTACTGTGCCACATTATTTAAAACTATGATAAAACTAGGAGGCAATATTGTTATTCCTTTTTTTTGTCAATATTAAAACAAAGATCACAGAAACTCCAACTCCTGACTACTCCCCTCTCACATTAAACACTTAGGTTTATGAGCATTGTAAAGGTTTGAAGTCATTCATTGTGTCAGCCGTTCATTCAGATTATTACAGGAGAAATAACAGGCATGGCTTAATCACGATTATATGAAATTGGTGAGCTAGATTACTTAAACAACTGAATACACAATTATTCATTTTATACACAAATGAAGAGTAGTCAGTGGTCTGAATTAAGAGTGGGACAAATATGAATTTTCTCTGTTTTGTGCCTCATAAAGTTGATTGCTTCAAGAGTATAAAAGGACTATGGGGATTTTCAGTGAGGATGAAGGCTTACCTTTCACACATGGCACAAAAATTAAGATATCTTTACACCTTAAATACAAATGAGGCAGGGTCTATGAAGATATCTAGGCTATTGTGAGATAATATAATGCATTGTGGAAGTGAAACCAAAAAAAACCCAAATTATCCATGATCTATTCTACTTATCCAAGTTGCCAGCACTGTGCATGTTATAGTAACGTGTAATTTCCCCCCTTTATGTTGAAATTACCTTTTCATCATCCTCCGTGAAGAGTGCTCCACTTGGACTTTTGTTAATGGCCTGAGCAACTCCAATGATTTCCCCATCACTGTTGCGAATGGGCATGCACAAGAGTGACTTGGTCTTGTACCCTGTCAGCTTGTCAATTTCGTCACTGAAACGTCGGTCCTGAAATCCATGGGGACAGAGCGGAATTAAAGACACAATGTAAGCAGGTGTTTCACAAGTAAATGCAAATCTTCCACTTGAAATCTCAGATGACAATGCAGTAAAATACACATCTCATCTAAACCTCAAGTCATGCAGTTACAGCCATTCCAATGAAGAAGTTTAAGGCAAAGGCTATAACAGATAACAGCACTATCTCAGGTTTGCCTCATAAAATCATGCCCTGAATCCTGAGATGTGCAACAAATGCATGACATCAAAGAGTGAGATCAAGCCACTGGTTAACTCTTCATTTCTACTGTAGCCAATAAATTAGGTCAGCCAAGCACTGGTCTACTTGGCAACAGACTTCATCTGTCTTCGCCTGTGAATATTCTGTGGAATCTGGTGTCACTTTCATTCACAGTGATATGGAGGCGCTTGCATCATCAAACAACTGTGCACTGTTCCGGGTTTAATGTAAAACAGCACTGTGCCATATGTTGAATGTCAAGGCAACTGCTACAGAATTGTAAAAAACTATGAAGAGGGAATGAGAATTATGCATCCTAACTAGAATCAGTGCTGCCTTCTCTATATTGTGTTGAATGGCACAAGCTTGGACCACTATCTGTTGGACTGTTCCTGCTGCTCTTCAGCTCTGTGTTACACCGCTTGATGGATGATCAATTAACCGTTTGACTGATTAAATGACAAGACTGAGAAAAGCTGCGCTCTCACTTTCTGTCTTTCTCACTCAGACGCACGCGCACGCACAAAGGAGAACACGCACCTGATAGGCGTCAGGAATGTTTACAGTCTCTCCGTGCTCCGCCACATATCCGATTATCCCTTTACCCCACGGCACCTGAACTTCATCCGAATTACTCATCGAGGGCAAAACTGTGATACCTGCGTGCACGTCAAAGAATTTGGACACCAGTGTCTTCTTGTTGGCCGTGCCCTCCACTAAAAACAAGGAGCAGCGGTCTGCATCAACCATAATACAAACAAACACTAGGATTTTGTAACTCAGACTAGTTAGATCCAAGTCGTTAGATATGTCTTTTACCAGCTCCAGGAAAAACTCTCTTTCGTTATGCTCTTTCAAGTAATATTTAAAATCAATCGCTGTGGACGGGTACTGAGGAATGTTGACTCTGGACTCCAGCAGTGCGCTCAGGATGTGGGCAGTGGTCGGGGGCAGAGAGCTGGCTTTCCTCAGCAGAGCTCTCCTCCTCATGCTCGTCAGGGGCTCCTGGGCCCTGGAGTTGACGTGTTCGTCGTATGTCCTGTTGGCATTGATGGCCTTTGACCTGGCGAAACTTTTGCGCAGCTCCTTCTGCGAGGCCCGCCGCTGCAGCCCGTCACTTTTGCTCGCCCAGCTATCCTTACACGCGTTGGGCTTCTCCGGCTCTGCAGCGGGAGCCGCGGCCGCTGGACTTTTGCTCGCCTGGTGATTCTTGAGCCATTTCTCCACCATGCTATGCTTTCCCTTTCGGTTCAGATAGTCCTCGAATAACTCGGGGTGCATGTCCAGAAAACTTTCCACGTCAGAGAAGACCATATTTGACACTGCCATGTCTGTTCTTCAGATGGTCCTCAGTGAACCAAATCCATGAAGTGGCGCAGGGAAATGTCATCTATGATGTTTTACTGAGGGTCAAAGTGGAGAATCCTTTGAATACCACAACTTCCGAGATGCATTACGCTCGAAACTCCCCTGAAGCTCAGGCTACATCTCCAGTTTGCACTCAGTGGGCAGAAGGATGGAGACTCCCTTTGCGCACCAGCGGATCCCTCCACATTTCCACACTGTTGGCTTATTTTAAACAAATCAGAACAGATCTCATCGAGGCAATGTGCATGCAAAAACAGACTCGCTATCACACATTGGGAATTATACAGAGAGGCACTACCGAGCATCACCGTCGTGTGGGTCTTCTTGTGTGCAAATGACGCTGGCTGTGGTTGGCTCTGTCCTGCTGACGCTCGCTTCGTCACTAAGTATGTTTTCAGTAGTCAGCCCTCTGGCCACCTGAACCACTTGCACTCCCTACGACACCCCAAATCTAATCTGCTGCTGATGATGGTGATTAGCATCAATTACCATTTATTATTGAAAGCAGGGAGGTAGAGGATACCTACCAATATATATACCAAACTCAGCTGGCCCACTTTTTAATTTGAGGACTAATTTGCCCACCATTCACCTGCATATTTCATATATGCATCATATGCAGAGGGATGAGAGAAATGCAAACAATGTAAATATTTTGTTGCATAAAAAGAACTTGTTTTCCATATGATGGCCCTTTATGATTATGATGATCATGGGTCCCCTTTTATTCTGCCTTACCAGTAGCTTGATTGAGAGGGATTGGCTTCGTTGCTATTTAGAGGCAATCTGCATAGGTAAGTTATACTTTGGTATTGTATCATTTTGGCTCAGAAAACAGAATAATTTGAGTTCACCCACAAGGCCTTGGTGATGCTACTGTTGGTGCTGTTGTAGTGGCTCAGGCTGAGAAGCGAAATCAAAGTGAAGGACTGTCGACAATAAGAAAATGCATTTCATACCATGTAATAAGTAAGATGCCTACACTTACTTTATGCACTCTAAACTTGGCAAATGGAGAAACTGCAGTGGATGGCATTTGATTACGTAACACCGACGATAATTGGCAAAAGCAAGATGTCAGAAAATTTAATTCCTTGATAAAGCCATAATCAGTACCACACGGCCTAAAATGAGTGCAGTTGCAGCCTTTGAACGCTAGAGGGAGGTACACTCCACAAGTCGAAACTAATGAAGGTAGACTCTGGAATCCGGTTTTTATGGCAATGCTTTTCTACCTTTATGGCTCGTGACCCCTCAAAACAAAGCAATGCCTGCGCGTGGCCCCCCGTCACAGGCTGCATGTGCATACCAAAAAAATGACTTTCCCTTTTCAGCTTGTTTCATATGATTCATATCCACAGGAAGCCTCTACTTAATATTTCACGAGAACAAAAGGAAAGACCAAGTATAGACCTAATTGCTAATTCAGGGACATAATTACAGCCAGACCTAGTGAAAGGCTCTCTGGATTAAAACAATATTCTCCAATGAAACTGAGCACCTATTTGCCTCTGGGTAGGCATGCAATCAAACCAAACTCAAGACTATATGTTCAGTTTAATTATTTTTTATTCAACAAAGGCATAATTAAAGACAGTTGAGGTAGGCCTATCATTCATGAGTAAGACATTGCCCAACCCTGGACTAGAGACAGAACCTTCCAGGCATATTCTTGGAACAGACATTGACTGAATGATTACGACATGTTCATTATCAACCGAGTAACCACTGCGGGAAAAAATAATGGATGACATTTCATTAGCAAATATTCTCAATAATAGATGAAAGGTGTAATTAGCAATTACCTTATACAGCTTTCACTCCCTACATTCTGAGCAACTATGTGGTTCAATAACTTATTATATTAAAAAGATACCTGTTAAAACCAGGGGATATCATTAACTCCACCAGCATGGAGGAATACAGTCAAAACAGAAGTACAGCTGTGACAAATATGGCAACTTCTCATACCAAAACACTGCTCAGTGCCTGCAGTTCAGTCTAATATTGAGACTGTTGTGCTATCTCAACCTTGTGCCAGATGTAAGGCTTTAAAAGAAAGAATAACTAATGAATTCATAGTGTCTTGAAAAAAATCTCCTTCAGCCAACGGTTTGTCAAGAAGCCTCAAAAACGGCATGGACATGTAGATGACTTGTTTATGAAGTTGAAGACTTCAGGTATGCGATCAGATCAGTTCTTTCATTCTTCTTTTTGATGCCAGCGAAGATCATTTTGGTTCCTGGAATGTATTTCTTCGGGTTCTCCAAGTACACCATGAGTGTGTCCTCTTCCCAGACAATGCCTACAGTTAAAGTGAGGAGAGAGAGTTTAGGGTAATGATGCAAACTCAAAACCATAAAACTGACAATCTTTTGTTCACAAAGCATTTAATTGTCTTAAAACAGGCCTGTATGAGAAGCTGAACCCCCTTTTCACACGCATTGGTACTGTTATTCTTTCAAAAATTCATTACGGTGTTAAGCTTCAGTCGGTTGTGAGATATAAGCCTTAAAAATAAACACATAGAAAATACATTGCTCTATCCTTAATTGATAGCCATGCATTTACCTTTGCTTTTGTTGGCATCTGTGTAGGAGTAGCCCTCTGCCTGGCCTGTCTTGCGTCCAAACAGGCCCCACAGGTTTGGCCCAACCTTATGCTTTCCATCCTTCTCCACAGTATGGCACTGGGCACACTTCTGGACAAATGTCTTCTTTCCTTTGACAATATCTCCAGGCATGGTTTCTTTTAAGAGCAGAGGGAAAAAATTAGATTTTACTTATGCAAAGCTTACATTAGTTTTAGTGCTACCTTGGATTGGGTCACTTAAATACAATGGAAGAGGGGGTACGATGATTATGCCAGTTACACAGTTATATTTTGTGTGCCATGAAGCCAATAGACAACATAGTCAGCTTTTGAGAGGCCTGGGCACAAAATCAGACAGTTCTTATCATTTCCGACGAAACTATTTTTGAATGCTTAGTCACAGAAAACCGGTTCAACTATGGGGGTTGCTTTTTTTTTTAAATTTCGTAATACAGCAATTCCCCAATTCAGCCACAAGGGGGAGTTTGCTTTAAGATTGCACAACTGGTGGACTAATGTGACCCAGCTTTCTCATGACACGAATAACTGAGCGTCACTTTCCTATTAATCACCGAGTTATTTGTTTTATTTTATTTTATATCACCTAAAACAAGTACAGTACTTTAGTAAAGTGTTTTTTATGTGTGTTAAGTCCAGCAAAAGAGGACGGTTGCTTGGTTTACATCAACTAAACTGACAATAGATAGCCTAGTAAAATTAGGAAGAAATCTTCTGAGTCTAATGGGTTATGACTGAAAATTACATCATTAGAGAAAGGAGTACGTTACAGTAACGTTAACAAAAAAAAAACAATACGTTCACGATGGGGCATCTGACCGGGAGCCATTAATATGAGACCACGTTGCACGGGAGAAAGTAACCGGCAAATCTGTATTTAAGTCGTATCGCCACTTTTTGAGATCACAGGAATCTAAAATATGGTTGCTAACTCGGTTTTATTCGTTCAAAAACGCCTCCTTACCTTCTTTAAGCTTGTATTCCGACGATTTCTAGAGAATTAATCCCACGGGGTGACGACTTTCTGCCGGCAGACACCAGATATCACTTCCTTTCTTTGAGAGAAAAAGTTACTACAGCGCGACGTCATTCCCAGGCAGGGCCGCCCACTCATGTGACCTGTTTCATCACCCCGGTTACGACAGCTGGTTGTGTAAGGTTACTATAAAAGCTTTTATTTATTTTTTTTGGACGCTTTGAATTCTTCAGACGGGTCCCGTGGTTAGCACCAAAAAAGTAAAAATAATAAGCATCATGCTGACTCCCTCACATGAAAACCAAGTGGAGTTTCTTCCTGGAAGTGAGGATAATGAATGAATGAACTGAAAAAACAAATTCTAACAAATTAGTGATGCAGTGTCCTTCACCTGGAATTCATACAACTCACCTTTACATGTTTATGCAAAAACAATGGCCAAGGACAGTCAGACTGCATTTCCACACATCCTGTGTTACATGTAAGGTCACTTTGTAGTGTCACAACAAGTGAGACACTGTTCCTCATTGGTAAACATGTATTTGGGTGTGAAAGTTGCTCACACGCAATCACTGTCTCCCACTCATTATCGAGGACTTATATTCCATATCCTAATCCTTAATGATACATTTTTAAGCCAATAGAGGGAAGGCACCCTGCTGCCCCTCACTCATTTATATTGTGCCAGTGATTAGCTGTGGTAGTTGGTAGTCATAACTGCATTACATTTGCTATCTTTAGTCTGCCTAGTTATTACTGTTTTCTAATTTCTAACAAAGGCAAAGTTTATATTTAGTTATTACCTGATTAGTTAAGTAGATTGTTGATTGTATATTATACATAATCAGCAGAGTAACTTGTTTTGCCCCCTCAAATCTACAGTAGGTAGTTGTTGACAGAGGAACAAAGGAACACTACAGAAGCTTTTCAAAATGTTCAATAAATGGTGATCAGAGATTTTGTTCATGTTAATTTGAAATTATGTAAAACTCACAGCTCTCATTCTATACTATGCAATTTATTTTTTACTTATGGGTTGTGTCGAATGCACAGTTCATGTGTAATTCAAAAATGCAGTTGACCCCATTCTTAAAATATGTGTAAGAGGTATGGTGCCATTTAAGGATAAATATCTTATGTCATTTGACAAGGGTAATTAGGATAATCACCAGTTGTGGAACAGGGAAAAGCTTAAATTAGAGAAGGGCAGAGTTCAGTAAATAGACAGCCAGACTTGAAATCTGATATGCAGTAGTCTTTTGAGATGGACACAGACAGATGAGAAGAGTTTAAGCTATACAGACATACACCCATTGACCAAAGTCATATGGTAGACCCAAATACCAGGGCTGGCATGGAATTTCAGCAGGGTGGCTCCAAAATGGTGCATAGATCAGCCAGCCTTAATGTGAATTAATTAATCATCTCGATGAAAGAGACAGACTCCTCAGAGAACTACTCTACACAAAACTCAAAGTGCAACAACAGTCCAAAGCAGGGCCAAGAGTTGCTGCTATACAGGTCTTAATTAGCAAAAGCGTCAGTAAGGGTTACCCAAATAACACTGTTAACTTATCTAACTTACATTATGTAACATACCAATCCAAGCTGTAATGCCCATTGCATGCACTGCAAAACTATAGCTCCTCTTAACAGAGATCTACAAATGAATTGTTTTTGGTTAATGATCTTATTTCTGTGTATAATTTTCTGCATTGCCTCCTTCCCCTTGCCCCCTTACTTTCTGAAAACAATGTTCATCTTTTATTTGTCTTTTAGTGCAGGGGAGTATTTACATTGCTCCTGAAATCAGTAGGATGAAATAGACATGAACTGATACATTGCATCATCACAATGGAACATCTAACAGATTTGAACTGATACATTGTATCATTAGAATATAACAGACATGAAGTGATACACTGTATCAGTAGAATGGAACATGGAACAGACATGAAGTGATACACTGTATCATTAGAATGGGACAGACATTAACTGATACACTGGATCATTAGAACATAACAGACATTAACTGACACACTATCATTAGAATATAAAAGACATGAAGTGATACAGTGTATCATTAGAATGTAACATGGAACAGACATGAATTGATACACTGTATCATTAGAATATAACAGCCATGAACTGACACATTGTATCATTAGAATATAACAGACATGAACTGATACACTGTATCATTAGAATGTAACATACATGAAGTGATACAGTGTATCATTAGAAAGGAACACACATGAACTGATACACTGTATCATT
>OMLB01042731.1:0-18009 GCA_900302555.1 Myripristis jacobus
GAGAGAGAGAGAGAGAGAGAGAGAGAGAGAGAGACAGATATATAGATAGATATAGATATAGATATATATATAGAGAGAGATTTTAATTTTTTTATTTTATTTATTGTTTTTTGTTTTTTTGTTTTTTTTAAATCATGGTGAATGTGACTCTGAAGATCTGATTCGCCACCATTGTTTAGTGTTCAAGGGCTACTCTCATCAGGGTTACTCTCTAGCAAACCTGCATTTAGAGTCTGAAAGGTGTTTGTGATAACCATCATTTTCTGTCATTTGATGCATGTTAAAACAACCTCAGCAGGTTAGACCTGTAATATGGCTCTCCCTCAGATGTCACAGAGTTTTCATTAGTCCTGGCGCTGGGCTTGCCGGGGCCCATTATGGCCTCAGATAACCCTTCAAAGACACACCACAATGTCTGGCTGCAGCGCCGAGGCTGACCTGAAAGGCTGGAATTAATGCCTACAGTGCTCTTTGTCTCTCCACACCCAGTTTTCAAGAGGCAACAACTGCTTCATCTGACCACCAAAAATAAATAAATCACCACTCTGTTGTTTGCCAAATGCTCTCTTCCGTAATTCTTCTTGGGTGTGGAGTCACATTCAGGTAGCACAATGAACTTCCCTGGACACAAATGAGGACCTAGCCAGAGGACATATTACTTGTAATCCTGCTCTGGTGACTGCACACAGCTCCTTGATGAGCATGTCACACTTTTCTTCAATGACAGACCAAAGGCTCGTGGCAGCCCACCCCTCACACCCAGTCTGACTGATCTGGGTAATATGATGCTATGTGTCTAAAGATGAAACACTGTGCCTCACGCCTGATCCCACCTATCCGGCCTCTGTTGACCATGCTGCCTTGCACCTGAAGTCATAACCTGCCATTAGATTCGGCCTAGCACCCTGCCCTTATTTGTTTTGTGCAAAGCAAACAATTTGCACACTGACACTTTATTTCCAGCAAGAACTGACATGTCGAATAACAGAAAAGACAAAGGTCTTGCCATTGTACCTGCTGCTTTGTGACAGTGACTGTAATACCAGATGTGTCAGTGAAGGACTTATATGGCATGCTGTCAGAACAGGTCATTGTCAAAGTCCAGCCTACATATCAGTAACAGCAAGGGTCATCAGGTGGAGAGGTTGTGACCCTGAGAGAAGGCTTCATTAGGCTAACTGGGGATGTGCTGCTGGAAGCCAATTGCTCCCCAGCTGCCCAGTAGAAGGGCATTATAGAGAGAGGAGAACCACTCAGTCACTCCTCTCAGTGACAGGACCAGCAGGAGACCAGATGAAGGATCATAGCCATTCAATGTTCCTCTGTTTTATTGTTGCGCTGGGTATTACCGTCACGGGACACACACTGCAAACAGATTTCAAACCAAAAATGAGTCTGGGAGTTCTGTAATGATGTTTGGGGATTTAAATCCAGCTCAGTATCCCCTAGTAGTCTGACTTTCTGTTTGCCCTTCCTGTTTCTCTACGCAAGGGCATACTGTTCATTGTGGAGGGATTACGGGTGAGAGAGTTTCTGAAATGGGCCAGTGGATGTGAAGAATCATCTATGCTGATTTAAAACTGTCCAGAGACCCTCCAAGTTTTAGGGGCTGGGTTGGAGTTGAGAAGACCCTCGGAGATGGTTTCAAAAATGCTTCCTGCCGTTGGGGGAGGGGTAGAGTGTCTGGCCTGGAACTGGTCTGTTCGTCTGTGTGGGGACTAATGAAAACAAATGATCTGACAAGGTCAGAGGTTCGAGATCAAGGCTGAAGGATCTCCAGCCCCTCTCCATTTCCATCTTGGGAGATTAATGAGGTCGCAGCCACACTGGTCAGGAGAGCAGCCATTTCTCAGTATCATTTTCTCCCTAAGGCCTCTAAACCCTATGGCAGTAGTGTGCAGCCCACCTGTTGGCCCCTTTAAGTCTCATGATGCTAAGCCTGAGGGCATCACTCTTAACTGGGGGCTGTAACTGCTCTGTTCTGTTAATGGCACAGTTAAGACTTATGCTATCACGGCCACAACCAAAATAATGCATCCTAGCACTTGTCTTTTGTCAGTTTTCATTTCAAAAGTCCCAACATCACATATGCAGTAAGTTTGCAGTCAGCATGAACGATATTTCACCCAGGTGTTCTTGGTAGAGAAACCAGTGGCACTGTTATCAAGCTAATCTGGAAAATATTACATGTTTGGCTTAGTTAAAATTTGATTCAAGCAGCACTCTCCATCACACCATGGGACCAGGTATGCATTTGCTATGCAAAACTTGGATTAAATCGGCAGATGAGATACTCAGAGATAAACAGTGAAACCTTTGTTTGTGACCTGTCAGCAGAAGTGGGTTTACACTGTACACTGACAGTAGAACAGACACACCAAATGATCAACCCTGACATGAGGCTGAAGCTGAGGTGAGTATTTTGAGGCAAGGCTGCTCCCTTTTGGACACTCAACATAAAAGCAGCAGGCATCACATGCAAATTCCTGTAAACCCATAAACTACCCTGACATTTATCTCTCACAAAGATAAACATCCCGTAGTTATTTTTAAATAATGGTAAAGTGTGAGATAAATACATCAGTGACAGGGAGGACCACGTAGAAGAAAAAAAATGTTTGGGAAAAAACATTTGTTTTGATAGTTGAAGAAATACAGCAACTTTAATCAAAGTGCATTTTTCTGTATAGGCTACTGATGACATGATATCATTTATCTGTTCCCTGTAATGTAGAAATAATAACTGTCATTTAATTTTTTTTAGTTGTATTGACACTGAGAGACCACTAGGTGGGGATGTAAGCTAAGCTTGTGCATGTAACAATCAAAGCTGCAACCTTATAGATGAATAGATGAATACTACTACTACTACCACTAATAATAATAACAATAATAATAATAACAACCATGATAATAATCATAATAATGATAATAACACACAAGCACAAACAAATTAAAATAACGTACAATTCAAACAGAGATAAAAATATGATTTTCAAAGGATTGTTTAAATAAGAGATTTAAAAACAGTGATATATTTGGCAAACATAACTCTCGTTCCAACATTTGGGCCCAAACTGCAATAGCCTGATGCCCCATGTCCAGCTGTTATTCACCAGTCGGGCTCTGGCTCATGTGGGGTTACTAGATCTGTGATTATTAGGGGGCCGGTCGTGTACAGCCTTGAAATTCAACAATAAAACTGAAATGACTGCGGAAATGAACAGGAAGCCAATGCAAGAGAGTCCAAAATTTGTGTTAGACCATATAATATCCTTTTAATATCGTTTCTTGAAGCGATCATTGTCCCAGCAGCTGCATTTTGAACCAACTGAAGGGAAGCCCGAGTTATATCTGTGTACGCCTAGAGGTTGTCACAGAAATCAAGACAAGAAAAAAATAACAGGCACGATTAACCCTGTGAAAATCCTCAAGATGAGAGGATGAGCTCTCTGATGAGTTTTGAAATCAACTTCAGTTCAAAGAAACAAACCTACAACCATCTTTACCTGCTCATCATACCCAGAAGGCCAGAAACCACGGCCAGAATTAAATAAAACATATCATACACATAAAGTCAAGTAAAACTTAAAATAAAATAATAGTATGCAATTTGAATTAATTCGTATCATAAGGCAGGTCTTTTGAATAAGTTTCTTGAGAAAAACAGCAACAATTATCTATGTATCTGTGTATGCCCTTGTGTCTATTATGATTACTTAACGCTTGGGGTCACCCCTTGCTTTCACAAACTTAACGATAATGCAGCCCTATAGGCTCCAGAGCGGGCAATGCGTGTTTTCTCCCATACAGTGTGCTGTCATTATTAAAGGCCTATTTGATTTAGGGCGAGATTAGGCTTATTTTCCCGTCTGGTAGCACCCTCGCCTGCCAAAACCTACTAAAGTGTGCGCCATAAATCCCAATTAGAATGTAAACCAACCCTTACACGCCCTTTTGATTTGATCACGCGTAATAGCCATCTGGGAATAGCCTTTTCCGAATTACCTTTGATTTACTACATTTCCCACACTGCATTGCTGCACAGCGGCTACTTCACACTATGCTGTCGCTCTCTGCCGGAGTGCCTGTAGCGGCGAATTGCTCCAGCATCCCTGCGCAGGCTGTGGGGCAATTGTAGCTGCAAAAATCCTTTGAAAAGATGTAATCTGGAAACGTTCACTCTCGGTCTTGGCAAATTGCGATGAGGGAAGGAAAATATGACAGAGCGGATTTTTTGTTGCGCCTCTGTGGAGCACGGGCCGTTATTTTGAGAGAAATAATGCGGAATATTCCCCCCTGTAGGTGTTAACGCAGAAAATACAAGATGAAGAAGCAATTCAATCGGATGCGACAGCTCGCCAACCAAACGGTGGGCAGGTAAGCGAACCGTTTCAGTGCGCTATTATTGCCGGGGTTTTCAACTCAGAGAGAAGGAGAAAACCCACTGGTATGGCCCCGCTATTGGACGTGAATCATATCCATGCAAATATGATTCCTGCTGCATGTTATTAGGCTGCACACAAAACAGAGAATGATCAGTGCAATCAGGATAATGCAGAAGAACAAAGAAGAGCGTTTATTCATAATGCATTTCCTATCGGGCTCCTGTGCGTAGGCTAGTGTCCATTGGAATACCGCATAGGCAGCAGGAAGGCGCATTGCCCTACAGTACAACCTGCCCACTGAAATACATAAAACAGCCTACAGGAGATCGCAGTGCCATTCACCATCACTGAGAGCGAAGCTTCAAATTAATGCCAAACCTCCGGGGTAGTTTCTGGAATAAATGTGCAGGATATTATGAAGTTATGCCCGGATGAAATTTGCTCCTGTCACCAAACCTGTCAAAGGTGCACATGATGCAGACGGATGCGGTGTGGGCTGCGACGTGAGGGAAAATGGAAAAAGGCGCAATGTTTTCATTACGCAGTACTGTCAGCTGTGAGGAGGGAAGCACCTCTGAGGTGTTGGGTATCAAATCTGTGCCTTCACGAAGGTCATGTTCTGCATCTGGCACTTATCTAACATGCACTTTTTTCACTGTACTGTCATTTGCTGATTAACCTCATTTAAGGGTTTGTCCCATGAAGCCTAAGTTAAGTCTTAATGTGTCATGTTCCTAAAGTGCAGACACACACACACACACACACACACACAAACCAAACAAGAAGAAAGGTGGTGTGACGAGCTTGCCCCATCCCTTTCCTCAGAGTTTACAAATGTAAGCACCGTGGACGTGGTTTCTCTGACTGCCCTGTGCTTGCTCTGCACCAGGGTGGCTCTGAAATCCCTTCCCACCCACAGGTATAGATTATTTTTGACCGTTTAACATTGATGGTATGTGTTTGTTACTCAC
This sequence comes from Myripristis jacobus, assembly GCA_900302555.1. NCBI lineage: Eukaryota > Metazoa > Chordata > Actinopteri > Holocentriformes > Holocentridae > Myripristis > Myripristis jacobus. The sequence continues at coordinate 5,360 of OMLB01042731.1, forward strand.
CCCCCCACCCTGTGCGTTCGACCTCACAGGGAGGCAGAGCAGCCTGTCAAGCAGCGCTGGGCCAGAAGACGCTCTCTGCTCAGCACTGGGGGATTAGGACAAGGTGCTGGGGGTCATCATTATTACAAGGCTCTGTCTGTGAAGGGGGACACACCTTGCATTGGCTGCAGGCTCTGCTTCTGCTATCAGTGCTTGGAGCGTGTTTACTCCTGGCGCAGGCAGATCTTTCTAGCTTCGGTCTTTTTATAGACATTTCAGCGTGAATCATTAAGGGAGTGTGTGTGGGTGTGAATGTGGAAATGTGTGTGGGTGAGTTTGTGGGCCATCATTTGAGCGGGGAAGGTAGGGCAGCACGCCCTTTTGTGCCCATTTGTATGTGTACATATGTAGGATATATATAAATACATGTGTGTACACTCATACAACCTAATTTGCATGCATTCCCCACATGTAGTGGATGCCAGTGCTGTACCATTTGAGTGTAACATTCTCCTCACACTCTGCTGTTTTCCAAGGCTGTCTATCCAGGAGCAGCAGCAGAAACCTGCCAAGATGGTATGTCTGTACCACAGCGCCATAATGAGCAGCAACATGCACCCTGAACAGTCTTGCCCCCCTGCTAATGATGCCTGCTGTGCGAGGCCTGGGCTGCCACTATTGACCCCTGCCTGCTATCAAAGTGGAGACCAAAATTAACAGACATGCAGGGTCCATTGGTGCATAATGTTAGGGGCTGCCTCAGGACAGGACACTGCATTAAAGCTTTGGGGGTCAGGTCTGACCCTCTGTGCTGGCCAGGTGACCTTGGGGAGTGTCACCCTTTGGCTCTGTCACAGTGGGAGAGATGGAGAGGAATGCAAAGCCAAAGCCTTCCTACTGTAGCAACCTGTTATATCCATGCTGCTTTGACTTTGATTGGTTTAGTGAAATAGCAGCAAGGCAACAGACACACTGAGGAGCTGTTTTTCTTTTATCACTACCGCATTAAATACATTGTGGTTAGACTGTAGCATCATTGCAAGTATGCTGCAGTAATTTGTTTTAATATAGCGTGTTGTCTTGAGGGTGATCTTGGCTTTTGAACAGTTTCTTTTACTTTTTGTTAATGCTAATGTAAAATAAAGTGCAGTGTATACGGCAATTAATTTCAGCATCATTCACCCTGTATTCGGGCTCCTACCTGACATCTGCCTACAGTATATTACGCTCACAGTACTAACACTGCCTGGGTTAGGTGTTCAGTTTCCACAGGGGCCAATCATGCTCAAATTTCACCCAGTCATAGTGTTAGGTGCATTGGATGAAACAGTGAGAATCTACATGTCTGTGCTCCCTAAAAGTGTGGTACTTTTTGTTTTCTGTTATCTTGTTGTGCCTCTACTTGTAGACTTTGTTATCTTCCTCCCATTCATGTTTATGGAGGAGGGGAAGAGGCGTTTTGCAGAGCCATGGGTAGTGGGTGGGGCTGCTGTGTGTGTGTGTGTGTGTGTGGCAGGTTTGACATGCATGGATGCTTAGATCCAAGTGCATGTGTGCACACGTGCGTTGTGCCAGTACACAAAGAGCAGCTGTGAGAGAGTGTGCATGTGCGTGTGTGTGTGTGTGTGTGTGTGTGTGTATGCTGACCGAGGAACAAACTTAATGGAGGCACTCACACATGTTTGATTGCCCCCTGTTTCACTTCACAAAACACTGTAGCTCCATTTCTGTGTGGAACAGGATGGCATCACTGTTTTAATAGATGCTGAACACATCCCACTGAGGATATTGGATTTGCTGGCTAAGTGTGTTAAGGCAGGCTATGTGTCGCTGCTCTGTGATGACTCCAATGGAGATGCCCTAGGTTTTAACTTAGGCCTCTTTTTCATTTTTTTCTCCATTTGTTTGGCTATATGGAATGTATTTCAGCGCTCCTCACAGCGATTAAAGTATTATCCTGCACATGAAGGACAATAACACGTGATTTGTCTTTACTCAACAAATCATCAAATCACAAACCAGTTTGTTCAAAAAGTTGTCATTTAGCATTTCACTGATGATAGGGTAACAATTTATAATAAGGGTACACAACTCTCACTTAATTAATGCATAACTAATGAATGACTCATGATTTAATTAATGAACTGATGCATGATGTATCATGATCTCCAGTGGCTCAATATTAATAAATGATGAAGCCACTATTAGTTCATACATAACACTTAATGAGTCATCAGTTTATGAACATTAACTCGTAAGCTACACATCAATTAGCATGTCATTAAATTAGCTGTAAACCAGTTAGGTGAACCAAAAGCTTCCCACACCAGTGCATTTGGCTTCACACTCTGTGGAGAGAAAGCAGGTACTGTTTTGCTTTTGGATGATCACATGCACAAGTCTCTGGTTCAAGCACGAGCTTTGTACGATCACTGTGAAGTCCTACCCGCCATCCTGTTGCTGCTTGCACAACTGAACATCCTGTGTGAGGCTTTAGCTTCTTCACTCTGTTGGATAGAGACTGACCAGTCTTCATGGTGGAGCAGCGTTGCTCTGTTAGAGCGTTTGACTCTGAGGAGCTGCTACTTCTGCTGATCACCTCTCAGTAGACTGCCATCTTGGACATTATCTCCAATAATTGTATGTGTTGGAGCCTGACCAGTATATCTGTCAGCCAGTTTTATTGGTTGGCTATTGGCCTATCACACATATATAGTGTATCATCAAATATATAACATATCAATATTGGGGTATATGTTGACTGATATGCAGTGACATGAAAACTCGTTTTTTACAGAACATAATGCAGAAAGAGATGCTTTGGGTAATTTAGAAAAGAATATTTGATTCCTTTTCTCAGTTCAAGTTTAATTTAAATGTTGTTTTTTTCATTATTATTTATTTATATATTATATTATTTATATATCACTTATAATATTTATATATATGGATAATCCTTGAACTTCACTTCAATCCCATCGGGCACCAGTATGTGTACAGTATGTGTATCTGTGCATGCACTTTGGATAGTTTTGTGTGTGTGTGTGTGTGTCTGTGTGTGTGAGTGTGTGTGTGTGGTGTTTTGTGTGTACTAATGTGAATGTGTTTTCATTCTGAGATAATGGGCAAAGTGTGTAATCACAGCCCTCTGACAGTGATATATGTGTTTCTGGAAGTAATTGATCTGGATTATTTTATCCCAGTGATGGGTGAACTCTATGTATTTACAGTTTTACTTTGTTTTTTGTTTTGGTGTGTGTGTGTGTGTGTGTGTGTGTGTGTGTGTGTGTGTTAGTGTTAAACGGTATGGGAATTGAAGGTCTTCCTTCAGTGGGGGTTGGGTCAGGTGTGCTGTGTCAGCATCTCTCTGGCTCTGTGAAGCTGCTGCTGCTGCTGCCTGCCTGCCTGGGTGGGATCCGTGTCATGTGACCGCTGGATCCACCAATGCAGGACAAGACTTCATGTTTGAGTGTGTGCAGCCATGCATACTCTGTAGCTAAGAGGAATATGCTATGGAGCACTGGGACAGCTGAGAGTGTTGCAGCTTAGTGAATTGGGAGGAATTATACCTGATATCGATTTTTGTTTTTACTGTTTCCCCTTAGTTTTAGAGGTTCAGAGTTAATGTAGGCTTTGGTTATACAGGCCTACCTTTCCCATGTTCCATGTTCCATATATTTACAGTATGAGTTAACTACATCATTATTTGTCTCTAAATGCTCTGCACTCTTTTGGCATATTTTATATACACAGTGAAAAAGGCACGAGAAAGATTAGTTTGGTTCAGTTAACTCCCACCCTCCATTTCTCTTGACCTATTTCTCAATTCCCCGCTCACTGCCCTATCTAGGTCTAGGACAGCCTGGCAAAAGATTCCATGATGCAAGCCCATACAAGTATGTCATGTCTTACAGTGGGCAATGTCATTCATATGAAGTTAACATGTGGCAGTTAACTGAAGGGAAGGAGGCAACCGAACTAAATTGAAGCATATTTCATTTTGTCTTAGTTGATATCTTTATACTTTTCAGGGGCATCACGCTATTTACCACTAACTTCCAGACAGACCGCCTCTCACCCTCCCATCTCCACACACTGCACCAGTCACCTCGACTCAATTCACCAATAATGCCAGTGTATGCTAATAGCTTTTTTTCATGCATGTGCCTTTAGGAAACTCTATTCTGCTACTCTGCGATGTAATTATCAGAGAATAGCAGCCATTTGCGGCCTGGCAGATGAGTTGTAGATTCTCTCTCTCTTTCTCTCTCTCTCTCTCTCTCTCTCTCTCTCTCCTACCACTGTGACGCACTCTGTGAATGCATTACAGCTGAGCTAGCATGCTGGCCTCTCATAGTTTTTCAATGATAACAGTAAAGCCTCATATTCACCACAGACTGAGTGGGATGGTACAAGGTGAAAACAGAATAAAGGACCAAAGACTACAGAGTGTGTGTGTTTGGGTATGTTTGTCTGTCTATGTGTTTCTTTTGCACATTTGTATGTATGTGTGTGTGTGTGTGTGAAAAGTTTGTGCATTTGTGTGTGTGTGTGTGCATCCGTCTTTCTGTGTATTTCTGCACTGCAGTGCATATAGTATGTCTGCCCACGCATGCAGAATGAGTGAGTGTTGTCCTCCTCTATCACACTGAGAAAACACAGGAGGGTATTTGGAGGTGTCACTCAGAAAGTTTGGCTGCAGCTATCCTTCCTTTTCCTCTCTATACACCATCTATTCATCAAGATATTATGCATGAATCGCTAACTGCATATCCCATAGCATATTCTTGTACTAACAAATGACTATAAACACAGCAAATTGTTGCCCTTGTCTGTGTTTTTACATTCAGCACATCATTACACATGTAAGACCACTTGGCACAGACGTGTGCGGCAGTCTTGCAAATAGAGCATATGGCAGTCGACAGGTAACATGAGATGTAGGAAGGGAACCCTATTGCATCCCAATGCAGCATCTCCTCCCCTTCTCTCTCCGCCCCCTCGCTGTCTCCTCTGGCTTGGCAAGCGAGGACAGCACCATGGAGATCTCAGAGATGGTGGCCTTCGCAACGCGGATGATTCACCGCTCCTTTGGACTCACCTCGGTGAAATCTTGCTCAGCACATTGTTGCAGCTTGAGTGACAAGAACACACTCATCATCCTATTTATGAAGTGAAGGCCCTATGAAGACGAGGGCTCCTAATGCTTGGCTGTTCGCTGGTAGTCATCAGTAATAAGTTATGAGTCGCTAATGGGTCTTAGATCACGTTCAGATTATTATTATTTTATTTATTTATTTAGCAAGAAATATTGCTAATTGTGTGGTGCCAGGCAGTGCTAGTAGGTCTGTGATGATAACCCTCCCATAACCCCATCAGTGCCTCTCAGAGACAACTTACTGCGGGGAAGAGTTTGTTATAAAGAGCCTTTGTCAAGGGCCCATTTTGGCCATCAAAAGAGGAATGATGTAATATTAAACAGAGGGGCTGTTGCTCCCTTTCCATGTCACTGATTCCCTCAATAACCTCTTAAAGAGCCCTGACTGTATTAGTGGTCCACTCCAGACTCACACAAGTGTGCTTTTAAGATCATATACAAAAAAAACCCAGCAATGTCTCTCTGCACATGGCTGACATGGCTTTTAAAGGGATGCAGGTGAGGCCACTTGATCTCACCTGACCGATTTTGCACTTATCCCTATCCATCTAATGCATACTAAAGTGGGTTCGATCCCAACTGCAGTATGCCATGGGTGTTGATAAAGAAGTGACCCAGTCTGTTGCTCATGATCTCAGCTCCAGCAGGAAGTGACCTCAGGGCCAGATGGAGCTGTAGCTAATGAATCAGATGCAATAGATGCTGCAAGCTCTGAGGCATTCAGGAAAAATAAGGGCCTAAAGATGACAGCGTTGTGAAAGAATGGAAATAATACCCAGTTAATAAGCACAGCTCTAACGTCAGGTTACAGAATGTAGGCGACATGCTCCTATAAACATTTACATACAAAAAAAAGGGGAGCATGGAGGTAATGTAATCGTTATGATAGTAGTAGCATCCTTATTCTTGCGTATTCCAGCCCAACATGATTCTTGATTCTCATGCAAAAATATTTTGGGAAAACAATGTCACTGGTAATCTGTGTACTACTCAGTCCCCTTCATTCCCAGTGGTGTATGACTGAAGGTCTTAGATATAGTAAATGATTATTTTATGCGATAACCAGGCTAGATCATGTGGAAGTGATGTTAGAAATAACTCAACGGCAACATCCATGGGCGACATCCATGGGCGACTCCCTCTCGACATGCCCACTTCCTTCCATTCAGGAATGACAAGAGGCTCAAAACAGGAAGCACCAATCCACAGCATAATAATTTCCTGTTTTTTTGTTTTGTTTTGTTTTGTTTTGCTTTGTTTCGTTTTTTTTTTTTGGTTGTTTACCTCTCATCTCTTTTGCTTGTGGTTCTTTTAATGCATTATTTTGTTTCTTATATTAAAGTTTGTTTTGTGATTTGTAAAAGAAACGATCCTCCATCTCTTTTTCAATATAGTTAGAGGCAGAATCTTTGATTTGCTTTGGTTGCCTAGAAACACTCGTTTGATATTGGCTGTTGTATCACTTTCATTTGGGTTTGCCAGCCCACATGTTAAATATTGGCGCTTTTTGCAGAAATGTGTTGAGAAAAAAAAAAAACGATTTTGGAGCCAACAAAAACTGATGAGATATGAATTATATTTTAGGTTTTCATGCATGGTATGGATAGACAACTGAACACACTATTGATCTTTGTTGGTTCATCTATATATAGATATTCCACATGTTTTAGATGCAGTGTCTGTGTTCACACAGATGCCAAGTGTAAAGACACACTCAAGTCAGAGCACAGAGGGCCTCTTGTGGAGATTCACCATGAATAAAATTATTAGAGATAACTCAGTGCTTGTGTTTCTAATGCAGCGCTACCGAATGCTGCAGGCTCTCGCTGTCTGTCTCCGTCCGTCTCTCTCTCACTCTGTCTCTGGACATGTGTGTGTATTTGTGTGTACTCTCCTCTCACAGTTATTCTTGCATACTTAACAAAGCAGTGACCTACTTTGCTGGACTACAGTAAGAGGGTTTTTCTGTTTTAGTAACCTTGTATCACTGCATTATGCCATCCCATCAGCCCTCAGCCCTGTCATTTGGGAAGAAACTATTTGGGCGCTTTGATGTGTTTGCACTGCAAGGGTCTGGGGGAAAAAAATGTGCTCAATGGAGAAGTATTCAGGGAGCATCTCTAGCATGAAAACTGCTCTGTGTGTGTGGCTCTCATGCCAGCACTCCAGGCCCTTCAGTGCCCTGTTGAGGCCCAGAGCTACCATTCTGCTCCACTACCCTCCCCTATCAGCGCAAGACCTAGCAGCTAGCACCGCTCTTCCAGGCCTCAGAGTGCCTTTGTTAGCTAGCTAGTGGTGTGTGACTGGACCTGTGAGGAGACCAGAGCACGGCCACTATCTTGTTGGTCAGACGAACCTTTTGAGCTTGATGGGCAAAGACCTGTGGGCTCGTAGTGTCGCATCAAACAGTTGGCTGTGCACCAAAGCAATATGTTCATGATTGGGGAATGTTATTTTATTCACATTTGATTATGTCTGCATGCATTATTCATGCTTTCATAAACCATGCACTGTGCTGGAGGGCTGAGCACCCGGCTGTCCAGCATTAACATATCTTGAAAAGGAAATATCTGTTATATAAGACCTATTTCCATGGAATATATGGCTGAAATGGTCAGCTGGGTATTTGGTGAGCACATCTGACTTCCAGCTGTATGGAATTACAGTGACTTGGAGTGTCTCAGCTCCCTGGGCAAATGTGCACGGTGAAGTTGCACATTTCTCTTTTGCCTGCTGTAAAACACACAAGCTCCTCGATGGGATAACACCCTGTTTCCTATCAGTGCTTCGTTAATGTTGCCACCAGAGCTGAAGAGGGAGCTATTCAAATTCTCATAGTTGCTCTGTCTGTGTAAATATTGTCTTAGCTAATTGCTCTTCCTCCAATGTCACCGACTCATCCATGTTTGCGTTGCATAGCTTCGTAGCTCCTCTTTGCACTTGCAGACGCAAGCAAAGTCCTCCTGTCAGTTTTTAAAATTTGGGCTAAAAGGTGATGATTCATTTGTTATGTTGTTATTTTAAAGCATTTTATGCAACTCATTCATAGATCTGTGTGTGTTTAAGCGTGTGTCTATATTGAGTCATCAGCAGCCCCAGGTAAAGGAATGCCTGTGAAGTGGCAGATGGTTGGCATAAACCTGGCACGGTCTTGTTCCCCCCCTTGTGAGCACACCACCCACATGGCTACCAACTCTCCCACGTGTTTACTTCCTCACTCTGCACACTGTTTGTTTAGAGGAATCTCACTCTTCACCTACAAAACTGCCCTAAGCGAACTTTACATCAGGATCTATAGGATCAAGCAGCTGCAGCCACATACTTCCTCTATCCCAGCCTATGCTGTGCTATTGTGTCGCACGCCTTGATAAGCCCATTATGAGCAATACTGATATCCTGAGAGGAAATACCACTGTCTGAAAACAAACAAGCTCAAAGAGCGAAGACGGCGTGCTGTCTTTGAAGAGATCTAAGCAGAGGGGCTCCAGTCTCTTTGATGCTTAGGTCAAAGTGGCTTCATCAGTTGTGGCCAGTGATAAGATTAGATTGGTATGTTTTAAATCCTCATTCCCATGTGTCCAGCCCTGTGGATGCAGTACATTCTTACATGAAGACTAAAACCTCGTTCGCAAGCCTGCAGGACACACACACTGAAACACTAACACAAAAAGAAAAAGAGAGCAAGATAGTAGGATCTCTCTTTACTATAACATTTCAACATATGCAGCTGTCATCTCCAGCGATGGCTTAGCCTATCATTTGAGCCCTTGACACTGACAGCCAGGCCAAAGAGCCTGCCAGCTTGTCCATCCATCTCTGCCAAGCACATACTGTAGCTCGCAGATTCGCTCCTCCGCATCCTTGTCACCGCTGGAGTTCCTGTCCCATCTGTGCTGCTGGGCCCCTGCTGGGGTCCCTCAGCTCCCAGGGTCTCCTGAGGGAGCCTCAACCAGCCAATCCACAGCCAGAGAGAGAGAGTGACGAGCTCACAGCTGCAATGCAGAGCTCCAGGCTACACACTCAGCATGGAGTACATGTGGCTCTCTATGTCTTTTGTATCACGTTGTGAAGAAGTTGTATTTTGCTCTTAGTTGTTTACAGAGGCTGTTGGAGCGTCGAAGCAAAACTGTTCCAAACTTCAGCGCGCTGGCTGGGTTATTTTTGTCCCCCATGTGATCAGCAACCTGCAATCACACTTAGAGAATCGTGCCAGAAATCTCTCTTGCTCTGGTATCACTTTCTATCTCTCGTTCTCTCTCATGTACGCACACACACACATTTCCTGTCTTTTTCTCCTACCTCAGTGAGCAGAGCAGTTTTCCAAAAGGCTGGCGGTGATTAGATGCATTGGTACATGGGTTGACCCAGTTCCCATGGCTCCATGCTCACATCTTGGCACCGAGACTGGCAATGCTAATAATTCACATTATTAAAGTTCAGCTTTCTTTAACACAATATATGGAGCACGCATGAATAAAATCATGGCAGCATGAAATGGACAAATTTCTGATGTCTCTCCTGCCATTTTTGGAATGTTATCGTCATGGGAGGCACTAAACAAAAAAAAGAGCTGCTATTGTGTTTGACAGACTGGATGTCGAGGTATTGTACATGAAAATAGCATTTTGGCCTGGTATTGTTAGTGCATTTTTGGCTGGCTGATGAATAATAGAGTAGGAACCAAGGCCTATTCTATCACCCCTATACGTAAACCCATTCTCTCGGTCAGCAGACAGAAAAAGTCAGATTGTGTTCTTGAATAAATTATAAAAAAAAAAAAAATAGCTATTATGCTGATTGGCATGAATCTGGGTTTAGCACAATAGCAGGAAGTGGTTGTTTCAGACATGGAGGGAAGTGCAGCAAGAGTCTGGGTGGTTCCTGGGGGTCCACAGGCCCAGTTTTGACTCATTTTAGTGGGTCAGTCTGTCTACCTAATTGATTACTGCTTTGTCAGACTATAAATCCTGGAGTACTGTTCTTGTTTGTTTCAGCTTCAGGAGCAGGTTTTCGGGTCATCAACGCAAGATGACAGTGTAATATGCTCTATGTTCACTTAGGGTACAAAATTGCCCACTCTCTTTTTTTGCAACATTATAAATGTCATGTTAAGTTTAGCACATTGTTTTTCTCTTGGCCCTGCTTTTCATTTTAAAAAAGACTTTATTAACTCCAAATCCTCTGAACTTAACTGAGGACAAATATTTATGATATCCAGTGGTGTGCCCTTTTCTGAGCTTATGGACCATTCACTATTCTGGATGAGTGGTTTTATCTGCTTCATCACCGGTGCCTGCCCTTTCCTTCAGTCTCTGGCTATATCCCCCATCCTGCTGAACTCACAGTGGGTTGCAGTCCTTCACAGTGGGAGCCGGCTCACTCACATCACTGGCCTGTGTTCACTGCTGTTCTGCTTGTTTCAGTCCTGCCGCTGGATTTTGTCAAGTGTTGTGGCACTCCGCCTTGAAGCATCTGTGGCTAGCTTGCAAATAGCTTAATTTATCATAGAGCCTGAGTCAGTGTGTGTGAGTGTGCACGACACACAGGGACGCACACGCGCACAAAAACACGCACGCCGGAGCGTTCTCAGTTTGAAGATACGTAAAAATACACTGAGTGAGCCTTTCAATGCAAAACAGCTGGGCTTTTATTTAACAATTCAGCTGTTCAGCGGTATTGTGAAACTTCGGCAAAGCTGCGCCGATATGGAGTGCTTTGAGATACATGTGAGGCTTGTAGGGAGGGCCACAAATCACAATGACAAATGAAAACATGAAAATGTCATCATGCACTCATACTGGAACAGTGGACATGTTTTATTTTGTGAGTTTCTCATGCTGCAGATGTGTTCCTCAACGATCATACTTCATTCCCTTCCCATAGGGGCTTTTAAAAAAAAAAGGCTCTGAGCACTACCATTTTTCATCGTAAGAACAACCATATTTTCAAAAAATATCAAAACTATTAGGATATGGATTCTTCAGACCACATGGATTTTTCTGTCCATAGAAAGAAATATGTTTTCCTGTCTTTCATGAGAGGATGAAAGTGATCTGTGTTGCTTATTGGCAAGTGTTCTTATCGGAACCAAGCAAAGAGGAGGGTGCGAGGACTTGCCGTGCAGCTTAAGTAGCCTCAATTTCTGCCACTTAGTCGGAATGTGTTTCTTTCCCCCGACCTTATCAGTTCTCAGAAGAGGAAGAAGTACCTCGTAATTTGGCATAACAATTACATCCAGCACAGCCCCGTGTGATGCTGCTCATGTGGAGTTGTTTACGTCATCCTTGGCCCTTGACCCCCTAACTGTCTAACTTTTATCTTTACAGGGCAGAAAAAACAGAGGTGTTAAGCGAGGACCTTTTACAGGTGAGCTCTGTGTGCGCATGTGTGTGTGTGCGTGCGTGCAATGAGGGTGATGATGACACCCATGAGCCAGGTGTTTGATTAAATGATGCTCACTGAGCAGTTGGGGAGATGCGACCCTGTCATTTCTCATGCTGTGTTATTTTAAGGGGTGTAAATAATGTGATTAGAGCGTGATGGCTGTAGCTGCTCGTTCTGGATGGGCGTGTGAAACCCTGCCTCAGCCGTACAGTATATGCGTGATTTTGTGTTTGCTTATGCATATATGTGTGGGTGTGTGCACGCTTGTGTCCGTGTGCGCTCTACGTCTTTTGCATGGGTGTATGTTTGTGTTCTAAAACAAGGAAAGAAAAAGAAAAATCCTCCTTTTTGTGTGTAAAGCAGTTGGATTGTATTTGCTAATCATTTACATACAATTAATGACCTGCCAGGCCTGCCTCACAGAGAATAAACAGTGTGCCAATCTCTGTACCTTATGGGCAGTGGCAAACATGGGGAAATGAGATGATGGATGCTGTGGCAGAGCACAGTTTTATATGTGTGTGTGCAGTGTATATCTGCAGTAATGCCTGGGTGGATGTGGTGTCCTGTGAGCTCTCTGATATGTGTGTTTGTGTGTGTGTGTGTCTGTGTGTCTGTGTGTGTTCCTCCAGGTGGAGAAGCGTCTGGATCTGGTCAAGCAGGTGACGCACAGCACTCACAAGAAGCTGACCGCCTGCCTGCAGGGTCAGCAGGGGGCTGATATGGAGAAAAGATCTGTCAAGTCACCCTCTGTAAGTGCATCCATCACACACACTGACACTGTGATGCAAGCTGATATTGTGTTACCTGATGTGTGATGCAGCCATATAATGTTTTATATATATTGTTATCACATGGCACCATGATTAGTAAGTCACAACATTCTCCAGTCTGATTTTTCATTTTGAATAATTGACTGTTGCTCTGGAAACTTCAAACAGTTTTTTTCTTCTTCTTCTTCTTCTTCTACTTCTTTTTTTTTGTTTGTTTGTTTGTTTTTTTGTTTAATAAATTCGCCCAGAAAGTCCAGTCATTTACTGTAATTGATTGATTTATTTGGGAAAAATCGGATTTATGATTTGAGGCTGAACTATCATCAAAAAAGACAAAATCAGAACAAAACAACAAG
>OMLB01042732.1:0-13882 GCA_900302555.1 Myripristis jacobus
GAGAATGGCAGTCCAGCTGCTCTTATTGGGTGAGTGAGATTGTGCCTATGATTCTCCCCTCTCTCTCTCTCTCTCTCTCTCCCTCTCCCTCTCTCTCTCTCTCTCTCTTTCTCTCTCTCTCTCTCTCTCTCTCTTTCTTTCTTTCTTTCTTCTTTCTTTCTTTCTTTCTTTCTCTTTCTCTTTCATTCATTTTCTACAAATGCAATGTTATGTGATATGTGTTATCTTGTTATATTTCTACATGACAAGCAGTCAGGGTGTTCAGAGCAGCAGCAGCATGGCTCAGAGGGGCAAGGAGGGAGAGGTGCTGGGAAAAAAAGCCAAAAATGCTGAGGTCGGCAAGCTTACAGAGGCAGACAAGGCCAACACTGGACAGGTAGGTAAAAGCTTTACAAGTGAATAATTTCCTAAAGCAATTTATTTCAGGTTTTTATTTAATTGTGTTTGCATGAATTTGTGGGCTAGGTGAGCATAGTTTTGTTCTGTTCTTTTTTGTCTTTTCAACTGTTTTTATACATTTTTTTCTGGACAGTGTAGATCAATATGTTTGCAAGTTGATGGCCACGAGCACCCAGTCACATCCCAGCACCTTCTTTTCTTTGCTTCCCCAGGTAAAGCTGTCAGTTTTCTGGGAGTACATGAAGGCCATTGGATTGCTTTTGTCCTTCATCAGTCTGCTGTTCTTCTTCACCCATCACCTGGCCTCCCTCTTCTCCAACTACTGGCTGAGTTTGTGGACTGATGACCCTGTGATAAACGGCACTCAGCCTAACAGGCAGATGAGGCTTGGGGTGTACGGTGCTCTCGGCCTGTCACAGGGTGAGTATCAGGATCAGTGGGTGACATTAGCTATGTTTGAAACTCTAGATGCATCACTTTGTTAAAGTGATAGTTTAGATTCTTACCTGTATAGTTTATTTCCTTCTCCAGGCGAGTGTGATACATCCACCAAGTTTGGTCTGTTAACTCCCTCCCTGACATGAGATCGAGAGCTTCACTGGGAGTGTGCTCTCTTTCACTTTCAGTGCTTCTTCAGTCAGCTGGTTTCCAAAATGGCAGAACTATTTTCTGCTGTAGTACTACCACTGTATCACCCTGCAAGTTGACTAAGGGTCCACGGCCCTGGTGATACAGTGCCGGTGCTACTGTAGAAAACAGTTTTGCCATGTTGGAAAACCAGTTGGCTGAAGTGTTGCAGCTGTCGCGGGGAAGCAAGCAGAATGTGATGGGACAATAGTCTACTCGCTGCAAAAAGTGTCAGAGGCAAATATAATCTGTCCACAAACGGGGGTTAAAATAGGTTAGTTTAATGGCCTGACACATAATTGTTCTGATGTGATTGAGTGGGTTTTTAATTTAAGATATAAAGTATTTAGTGGGATCTTGAACCGGCTATTAGAAACACTGATCTGATAATTTTTTTTTTTATAGATCTATACTAAAAAAAAAAAAATATTACAGATCAGCGGTTAGAAATGGAAAATAGTGATTTTGGGCTGTTTGTTTGACTTAGGATATCACTTGTTTTGTTTTAATGTTTCTTTTTTAAAAATTTAGATTGCTTTAAAACTTCTGCAGCAAGTTTTGTTTACAGTATTATACCTCTGTTCAAGTTTTCAGTTCATTACAGCAGGGATTGCATTGATTATGCCTCAAACAAAAAAAAGAATCTTTTTTCATATTAATTCTTAATTCAAATTTTGTTCAAAATATTGTGAGAATATCAAGTCATGAACTCTGTATTGTGTATCAAATTGAATCATGAATTGGGTGACTCGTTAAACCCATATTGGCTGTTTTGTGGTTTCTAACACAGGTATTTAAAATATGGCAGTTCAACACAGACCTGTAAAAATACTTGGCCCTTATGGAAAGCATAAAAGCTGGTGTCATAGCTTAAGAGTTCTCAATTGATCTGTTTCAAATTGTTTACAAAGAAGGAATCACTCCATGGCTTTAGTGCTCTTCAGCGGGGTAGGTGAAAGTTCATTTGGAGACACAATCCTGGACGTCTTGCATAATATAATTCTTTGGGTGATACAGACAACCATGGATTCAGGTTCAGACCCTGATGTTATCTTGCCGAAATAATAACTTATATTGCTTCCTTCAAAATCGGACTGCCTTGTTTTGGGTTTTTTTTCCAGGACATCGGAAATTAAGTTTCACTCACCTAGCTCTGCCTTTCAGAAAGGATAAGGGGCATATTATTTGAGATTTGATGGCATCTATCCTTTCATAATAATACTTCACTACTGTTTCTCTTCTTCCAGGCATAGCAGTCTTGTGCTATTCCCTCTCAGTGTCCATCGGGGGCATCCTGGCCTCACGCTACCTCCATCAGACCATGCTGTATGACGTCTTGCGCTCACCCATGTCTTTCTTTGAGCGTACACCCAGCGGAAACCTGGTCAATCGTTTTGCCAAGGAGACTGACACCATCGACTCAGTCATCCCCAGCATTATTAAGATGTTCATGGGCTCCATGTTCAATGTGTTGGGTGCTTGTGTCATCATCTTGATTGCCACACCATTGGTGGCCATCATCATCCCTCCACTTGGCCTTCTCTACTTCTTTGTACAGGTTGGTTGGCAATTTTTAACTAACAAAGCTCTCAGCTTCCTAGGTGCCTTTCTTTCATGAGATAGTAGACAAGCAATTCCTCTCCTGCTTGTTGTTTGTTAAAGTCCTTAGGAAAGTCAGGATATTTTATTAATGAGTCACTTTATAGAAATATCTGAACAAGTTATTTAGAACTTGTTTCACCCATTAGATGATGGCTTTCATTAGAATTAGAGTGGAAGCCAATCTGTTCAGCTGTTTGGAACTTTACAACAAGGCCAAGCTGGGAGCACTGTGTTGAAAACAACTCTTTTAGAAGGGCCCTAAGCAAGGAAAATCATTAAATACCTTTTTGAAAAGAAAGCATATCAAAACAGAAATTGGATGACATTTTCTTTACATTTCAAAACATTTGCAGAGGTTTGGAGATGTAGATAATCGTTGATAGGATTTGGCTTTCACATTGAGTCCTGAAATCAGAGGAGAGAGTTTGATGCAGATAGATGAAGGAATCAGACCGTTGGAAGTGTTCTCATGAAATCATCAGACTTTTCTCTTTCCTCCTCCCTCTGTCCAGAGGTTTTATGTGTCATCGTCTCGCCAGCTGAAGCGTCTTGAGTCGGTGAGTCGTTCACCTGTCTACACTCACTTCAACGAAACCCTGCTGGGCACCACTGTCATCCGAGCCTTTGGTGAACAGCATCGTTTCATCTCTGAGAGTGACCGGCGTGTGGACCACAACCAGAAAGCCTATTACCCCAGCATTGTAGCTAACAGGTGATTAAAAAGTGTTGTCTCACATGCTGTCAGCTTCCACTTCCTTTCACAAATGCTTACTACCACCAGTGCTAATAGTATATTGACATTTTAACTGAAAACAATACCTTTCACAGTAATTCCTGTATAAAAAGCTTTAATGCAGGAATATTTTTGCTTTGCTAATCAGTGGGGCCTAAAGATGGCCATGTCTGTTGGGTAATCCATGTGTCTGGCAATATATCTCAAAATCTATTGGGGGATTACCATGAGATTTGATGAGCATGTTCATACTCCTCAGGGGATTAACCCTGTCAGTTTTGGTATCATGACCTCATAAATCATCAGTCATATGTTGGATTTGCTTGAAAATTTGTGTGTTATTTGTGCTTGCGGGCTCAATGCTCACCTACTCATTTTAGAGCCTTCATTTAATCCACATTGCATATAAAGCATCATAAATTCTCTCTTACAAATAAAATGCAGAGTGTTTGTACTAACAATGAAAATTGGCATTTAACAAATGTGGGTACACATACCTGTAAGTTAAACACTTTGATAAATCCTTTCTAACTTACCATTATGCTTGTGCACACCCACTAATTAAAGTAAATGCACACCCCCAATTGACTATAGGCTATATGGTAACACCCTTGCATTTAAAGAGTACTTAAACCCCAAATCTTCATAAAGCCTGGTCTCTAATGGTGAAAATCAGGGTGCCTGGCCACAACCTGTTGTTCTCTATAGGTGGTGATATCAGCTGCCACCAAACACCTGGCACCCTCAAAATATGGCTTTAGCACTCTCTGAAAGTGGACTTCATGGAAGACACAGAATGTGTCAAATCTGTCATCCAATCACACACCATAGACCCCAGCTTTGCAATATCATATCAGACCCTCAGAAATATTATTTTCTGATCTCTTACAACAAGCTTGCTTTTTAGAAACATTTAATGCACCCCGTGGTTAATGAAAACAAAATGTGCATTACTGACTCACTGTGTTTCTTTGTCCAGGTGGTTGGCGATTCGTCTGGAGTTTGTAGGAAACTGTATTGTGACATTTGCTGCTCTGTTTGCTGTCATGGCCAGAGAGAGTCTCAGTCCTGGCATCATGGGACTCTCTATCTCCTATGCCCTACAGGTAGAGACACACTTGGACAGTGAACACGGTTTTATCTTAGTTTTGGTATTGACTCTTGGACTGACTTTGTCAATCAAATTGATGTACTTCTGTGTTTTATATTCCTGAAGATTATGTTTTGACATTAAAAGGGGTCACAGTTCATTAGAAGGGGGTGGGGGGGGTAGTGATGGTTCTTTGAAGTGATTGGTTGTTTGACTTGTACCAAGATGGTTTTAACAAATGAAATTACCGTCCGGGAGCAGCCTGGAAGACCAGATTTTTTTCAGAGCCTCTGTGTATAATGGTGATTTGTCCAAATAATGAAGATAAAAAGCCTACAAAAGCTTTAGTTAAAGGTTTTTGAAATTTGACCCCATTGATTTCCATTATTTAGAGTTCACAGATATAAGATGCTAGGGAACCAAGATGCAAGTGAACCAGGATGCTAGCAATATCCTCTGATACTTCTCCCTCTTTCGTAATGATGTGTTCCTTTGCTGTCCATCTTGAGAGTCCCGATGAAGGCCTGTGGCCAAAATATTTGGCTGTTTTTAATGATTTTAAGAATGATTTTAAGAATGATGTAGCCAGTTTAATGAAGGCTTTTAAATGATTTATCTCAGATGTGTGCATTTACAAAAAACTGTATTGCTACAGTTACTTTGAGAAATACTGCAGTGAAAAAAATACATATAAAATTATATTTTATATACTGTGTACATACACACACATTCACATTATATATACTGAATACATATTTATGCTACATATATACTGTAATCACAAAATTATGCAAAATATGTAGGATTATCAGATTTGCTATAATCACACACTTCCAGTGCAAATTATTGTCAATGTCCATTCGTACTGCTTATCTAGATAATAATGGTGTGTCTGCCCTTGCTTTTATTTGTCCACTCTGCAGCTGACAGCTTCTCTGACCTGGTTGGTGAGGATGTCCTCTGATATAGAGACCAACATAGTCGCAGTGGAGAAAGTCAAAGAGTACAGCGACACAGAGAAAGAGGTACCAAGGGAGGAAGCAAAGAAATCAAACCCCAAAAAGGAATCTTAATTTAGCATCACGATTTGAGTGTATGATTGAGATTGATGTGATTGATGTGATGTTCAGGGGATAGGTTTGTGGATGTGAAGGTCATAGTTACGGATATGCATTGAAGGTGGATCTAGTCAATGGGTCATGTGCTTATGTACATATGTGTCCCCTGACCACCAGGCGGAGTGGAGACACGAGCCGTCCAGCCTTCCTCCAGGTTGGCCGACTGATGGTGATATAGAGATCAGAGGCCTGGGTCTGCGCTACCGAGTGGACCAGGACCTGGCCATCCGCAACATTACTGTCTCCATCCAGGGGGGAGAGAAGGTCTGAACTTGTACTACTATACTACACTACTTATACTGCTGTACGGCTATAATTTCCACTGTGAAACAATGCTACCAACAAATTTGTGTTCTCAGAGTGGGAGCCATTCATGGGGCTTGGAGAGTATATGTGAACATCTATGTATCTTTTCCTTACATAAACAAAGTGAAAAATCTCTTTATAGAAAGGTTTTGTTCATAACAGAATAACCAAATGACTCCAGTAGAATTTTCCAGAGAAGTCATTCATGTAGGTAGAGCTAAAACCTTGAAATGCTGCTCTTCACAGGTTTCTTTGGCAACGTGTCCATTATGTGTCATAGGCTATTTAGATAAACAAGCCAATCTGTTCTTTCTCTCTCCTCCGTCTGTCATGGAAAAGTGCTGGTCAGTGCATTGGAAGGAGTGCTTGCTTTTATCCCCACCTTGTCATGGGTGGGTGGTGTGTTTATGGCTGCTTCATGATCATAACACAATAGCACAGCCTGTCCGAGATCAGGCAGAGGAGAAAATGAGTGAGAAGAGTTTGTAAAGCTGAATGTGTGATAGGGATTGAGGCTGGAGCATATTAACACATGAAACTGTGTAAAAGCTCTAGGTGATGTGTAAAATGATTTTACATTTCAGGTAGTTGAATGGCATTTATGTGTTTGCTCTCCTCTGTGCCCCTGATTTCATCTCAATAAATACACTCAACATCCTGTTAGATGGCTATTATTGGAAGAGTAATACATCAAATTTAACTGTGATATTGAAGATGATGGAGCTCCCTTCCGGTGGGCTCAATCCCAATTTAACCCCTGTGGTTGACTTTGTGTGCATACATGTTTGCATGTACATGCATCTGTATGTATATGTATGCATGCTTTTGTAAGTCCCATTTACAAATTTTTGGTACAGGTTCCAACATTACATTAAACATTTAACATGTAACATAGATATACATGCAGACAAACACATTACTTAATACGCAAGGGGCATGCTTGATCCTCAGCGTTCAGAGTTCAGAATATTTATTGCAACAGGAATGAAGCTGTTTTTAAAGCGCGTTGTACCCATAGGTGGGTATTGTGGGGCGCACTGGAGCTGGGAAGTCGTCCCTCACGCTTGGGCTTTTCCGAATCATTGAGGCAGCTGAAGGCCAGATCTTCATTGATGGAGTAGACATCGCTAAGCTGGGCCTGCATGAACTCCGCTCCAGAATCACCATCATACCACAGGTCAGTACAGAGAGGATGTAAAGGGATATCTAAACAAGCATACATGTGGCTTATAACAGGGCTTATAACGAATACAAGCAGTTAACTAAATCGTGGTAAAAACTGACTATGGCTAGTAGCCACTTTCCTAGTCAGTCAGCCTGTTTTCAGTGTTTCCCATGGTAAAGAAACATTTTGTCCTTCTGAAGCCGATTAACATCCTCTAGTCACTGTGTCCAGTTTACTAAAAACTAAGTTTCAAGATGTATAAAGGCATATCACACACGCAGACTGCAAGTATCTAAGTGATCCCTCCCTTCCCCAGGACCCAGTGGTGTTTTCAGGCTCTCTGAGGATGAACTTGGATCCCTTCGACAGCTACTCTGATGAGGAGGTATGGAGGGCTCTAGAACTGGCCCACCTCAAGAGCTTTGTGTCCGGCCTGCCAGACAAGCTCAATCATGAATGTTGTGAAGGAGGAGAGAACCTCAGGTACCTCGGCCTACAGCACACCAACACCAGCTAAGACAAGCCACAGCAGTATATGCAGATACACAAACTATATTCAACTTTAAAAAATTCAGACCGCAGAGGTTATATTTTGGAGAAGCACGGGTATGACAATAAAAAAAAACAAACACACGGAGTATGCTTCACCATATATACAGTTACATAAACTGTATTGAACTGTACATAAGACTTCCATACAGGTTCATACAGCCTGCAATTTATGTACGCACGGTAGACCTAGAAAAAAATCAACATGCATCTACATGGTTCATACTGCTTACACACACACACACTACATAATGCTGCTCTATAACGTTGTCATAATTCCAGGACATACTGCAAATGTCCATTAGGATGTAACAATGTGCCAGTAGATTCCAGCTTCACAGTTCACACTGAATGTGTCTCTGTGTTTCCAGTCTGGGTCAGCGCCAGCTGCTGTGCCTGGCCAGAGCTCTGCTGAGGAAGACAAAGATCCTGGTTCTGGATGAAGCCACAGCAGCTGTGGACCTGGAGACAGACAACCTGATCCAGTCCACCATCCGCACTCAGTTTGAGGACTGCACCGTCCTGACTATTGCTCATCGCCTTAACACCATCATGGACTACACAAGGTAAGACATACAACAAGCCCTCACAATTGTGCTTTGATGGAATACTTTCAACAAATGTATATGTTTTACCCACACACTAGGGGTAAAAAAAATTAACACAAAACAGGTGAAAGATGACAATGTCAGACATATCACAACAGTAGCATGGAGCTTGTTGCACTGAACATTATATTTTATAGTGAATGTTATGTTCATATATCTTGTGTATTGTGTTGATATTTGATTGCACAATTAATGCAAATAATGAAAACAAAGTAGAAGTTCAATGCATGAATGAATTTTTTTTTTTTTAACCATCTAAATGCCCCATCCCACATGGGATTACACACAACAGACACACAACAGCAACATAGAGTAAAGACTTCCATGTCACTTAGCATAATAATACAAACTTAATATACTGTCACACATATCTATATAAACAACATATATTTTCTTCCAAATATGCTGCAATGGCAGAATTTCTCTCTCAAACAATCTTTCAGTTATTTCAAAGGCTTCCTTTTTAAGGTAAACAAGATTTTATTAAACAAACACTTCCTCAAATCATGACAGAAAGGCAAAGGCCTTGATCTGAGCACACAAAGGTCTTTTACTCTTGGGCAGATGTAATTTTTCATAATTATCAGTCCTGAACTCATTTTCAGTCAGCCTATTTTAACCTTTTCATTGACAGATTACTGACACTTTGGAGACAAGTGCTCTTACTTTCATTTTTCACTGCACAGTAAATCATCAGTTGATTTTTTTGATGGTTATTTGTGCTTTAGAATGTAACCACCATCAAACCACCAAAAAATGATGTTTTTTTTTCTCTGCCTGGCTTTCTCATGCACAGCACCATTGCACTGTTCCTCTTTAGCTCGCTTGCTCATGTTTTCTGCTGGATCATGCTACCTATCTCTCTTTTTCTCATTTTTTTTTTTTAAATGAGTCTGGAAGCTGATAGCAAAGACTCACTTTACTTTAAATGTTATCAAAGACACATGTCATTCCCTCATCCTGAATTGGTCCTAAATTGATAGTTCCTTGTTTGATGGAAAAGGTGGCTGCGCTGTGTTTGACCAATCAGTGACAGTCATCCCTGCACACCCCATCCCCAAAGCTCCTGGTCCATGTGAAAGTACTACCTTTTTTTGGGTAAAAATGTCTGCCAGAGCTAAATTTTCACCCTGGTCCCTGCTGTCCAAATACAGACAGTTCCTGTGGTTAAAATGGACCTTAAGTGTTTTGAAGATTTTCATTGTCTTCTTTGACCCACTAGTAGTGAGTGACTTCTCAATAAGTACACTGTATGATATGTGATGAAATGTTACGGTGCTTTCATATTTTCACTCTACTTTTAGTACTTCACACATTTGATCAGTGCACCCTCCCCCTCCAGGGTCCTGGTGCTGGACAAGGGAGAGGTGGCAGAGTTTGACTCCCCTTCCGCCCTCATCGCTAATAGAGGAATCTTCTACAAGATGGCCAAAGATTCTGGGTTGGTCTGAAGCAGTGCCTCCCTCCACTGCTCTTCTCTGTTCTTCTAGGCCCATGTCATGGAGGCCCCGTGTTGAAGAGCAACAGAGAGAGAAGCAGGGGAAATCCTGCATTTTAGAGTGTTTGACAGTTTTTAATGAAGTGCGTGTGCTGTTTAAAAGAAATGGTTTAGAGTGACATGCTCCACCCAACACTTTAGTCCTCTGTCTTTTCCTACTGTGTCAGAAGACATTTAGCAACAGTGAATATACTGTTACTGCTCTTGGAAGAAAATAGCAGGCGACATCACTTCCTGATCCTGTTCTCAACTTCCTGTCTTGGTTTGTTTGGAGCTGTCCCTTTCACCTTGTTTTACTGCCAAAGGTGCCATGGAAAAGTGGGAGACAAGCTTTCACCATATGACAGAAATCCGAGCAAGGGACCAATGGTGATTTGTTCTGACAAGTGCGATGGTGTCCACTCCATTGAGCAACGAAGAGGAGTTTCATATTTTCAGTGAGACACTCTGGTTTTGCCAGCAGGGGCAGACAAGTATGTCCCATAAAGCCTATGGATTATTTCCAGGCAATGGACCCTCAACATTGAATGTGGAAACCTGACTAGGTCTGTAGATGAAATGTTCATCATGCTGGGTGTGTTGCTTAGCCAACCATCACCCCATTATCGACCTAACTTTACTTTCACACTCCATGTGGAGAGTCGTCAGAGGTGTCTTTGGGGTAATTCTCAGACTAAGCCAAAGTTTGTTGTGTTTGTAGTCTGTTAATTTTCAGATGTCTTACAGGAGTTTCTACACAAGTCTGGAATGTCAAGAAAAGTATGGAAATTACTTTGATAAGTCCAAAATTGGTAATTTGCATTGTTAACATTGATACTGGTATGGTCTCATTGATATCGTTAAGCCACTATCGATGTACATCATATGGACGATTGGTAAAGAAAGTACAGGTTGTAAAAAAAAAAAAAAGAAAAAAAAAAAGAAAAAGACATTTTAAAAATGTAGGAACCTAATACCAGGGGATTCCCCAAGGTCCTACTTACCAAAACACTCCCATCCACTATGTGATTGCCCAATTTTGTACCACTGATTGGACCGAAATGGTTAAATGATACCAAATTCTGTACTTATTGGGCATATTTATCTGCACGCAATACTCTGGTTGCTGTAAACTTTCACACTGAGGTGACTGTTTTTAACAGTAACACAGTTTAGTCTAATAACCCGAGTTTACATTGCCGAGCCAATGAGATTCAGACCACAGCCACCAAAAATGCCAGAACATGTTACAATGTCAGATTTCAGGGCTTTCGATATTCTTTATGGTTTGTATTGATGCTCTTACATTGATGTCGTGGTATTATTATTGCTGAAAGCAGGTGATGCAGGATCTTCGACACAAACAAAAAAATCTCACTGAAATCAAAGTAAAATACACAGAACTTGAACGGAGAACTTTTATTGTACTGTTTGCCGTTGTCTTTCGGCTGGCACTGAATAACATGGCGATTATCGCTCTTTGACACGGTGTCAGATCAGTCTGGCCTTAAAGTCTGTCACTGTTGCCTGAGCACTGTGCAGACGTGTGCTGTAGCTTAAAAGAAAAAACTATTAAAAGACTTAACATGTGAACCTGTGTGCTCTATTGTGTTACACAGGTAGACAGTAGTGTGCAGCTTGACTAGGTTAGTGTAAGATTATTAAAGACTGTGCCTCTCCTGTTAACCTACCCCTTTAACACCTTCAACACCTTCAAACCAGCAAAACTGGCTGGTAAGCATCATCAAACAGACCTCTTACTTCATTTAAGTCCTTAAACGCTACAAGCTGGGCTGGTTTAGGTGAACTTCACTGACAAGTGTTAACTTTAGAAGGCTACCAGACACTGGCTGAAACGCAAGGGTCTTGCTGAAAAGAGTCACCAGCTTGCCCGAAGTCAGTTCACATCAGAGCCAACCCAGTAACCTGGCAACGGTACACATAAAAATGGCTGATGCTCTGATGGTCCTGCTATATTGATTTGAATGGGAAAGACCATTCTTCTCCATTCAAGTTCTGTGGTCAAGTATTAAAATGGCCAAATAAATGTAAGGACTGAGCAGAAATCAAGTTAAGATCAGGTTATGGGGTTATTGTTGTGCATGTAAATGTACTCACTGTCATCACAAGTGAAACCAAGGAACAAAACATCACGTCTGATCTCATATGGACGTGCATTGTTTTGACTCAGCAGCTAGCTAGTTTCTCACATGGGGCAGCACAGCTTTAAACTTGTTATGTTGCTGAATGTATTAGCTTGATACTTGCCAGTTTTGTAATATTGTTTGTTTTGTTTGGCTCAGCATTGTTTTGTTTTGTTTTTTTCTTTTGCACATTAAGCAAAAGGTGAGTGCAGCAAAATGTACATCAGCCAGGCTAATTTCATGATGGCCTGTTATTAATGCGCACAGTTGAAAACTATCAGAAAATATCAGTCTGTTGGAGAGACACCATCCACTTGGTTTTTAAGTTTACAGCAATGAACAAGTGTAGCTTATACCTAGCAGCGTTTTTTTTAATAGCACTTTATTGATGAGTTGATACTTGTTACTGTTTTGGGTGGAGAATTCTTAGCTTTGGAGCTGTTGTATTTTGACTATGCAAAATATTTGTACTTTGTTACAAGTTTCTCTTATGTATCTGTTCATAAGCTGGATTTTATTACATTTAAATTGTGTTATAATCGTGTTTAGCCATATCTAGACTGACAGATTTACGCATGTGACTGGGATTCACGTCTGTAAAATGGTTGGAAGTGAAACCTAGTTGTAGGGGGAAGCCACTGCTGTGTCCCAAAAGCATACTACATACTCATTCTAACTGTGGTTTGAGTATGGAGTGTGTTCACGCTGTCAAAGTATGAAAATGCAGTTTACTCAAGAATGTCAACATACATACTCATCTGGCTCAGAGTTTTGATTGTGCAGTTTCTCTACACTGCTGTCCCATAATGCAATGTGTTGTGGAAAGGAGGAGTTACTCAGGAGGCAACAGTCAATGAAAAGATCATGGAAACCAAAAATAAATTATTCATGTTTTGTATTTGAGCACTAGCTGTTTTAACTGCCAAAACAATACACCATGGAAATGAGTCTACAGTAGGCACTGCTGAGTGTTGGTGTGTGGAATGCTGCTGGGACACAGCATGTACAGTCAGTTGCTCTCTCAAACACCAGCACACTCTTCACAATGGCACCACAAGTGGCAACAAGAGAATAAAACACATTCTGAGGCCACAATGGGCTTTACCGAGGGCACCAGATGGGACTATGTGCAGACGATACAGACCTTGTTCCCTTGTTTTGCGCGCAAAATTTCACACAATCATAATTTACACATCCATGCAAATCAAAATGTGCCAATAAGTCAGTGAAATGTGTACACGTTTAGTGTGTGCCTGTCTGAGTGCTCAGTAAGCTGCAAACTCTTTTCAAATGAGTCTGATGTCTCCTCATTGAGCCAATGCGCATTTATTACCCTGATATTTTGTGGAATGAAGACATTTAGCTAATGAAGGTTTTGATAGGATGTAATGGATAATTTGTTAAGTAAATTGTATTTAACATTTTTTTTAAAAAAGCAGCTGAGTAATCAAGGCAATTCTAGCTGGTAATACTTGCCATGTAAGATGTTGTCAGGAACAGCTTGCAGGATATTTGGAGCTGTGAGTCTGGACCATCACCAGTGTGCAGGCTGGACAGACGTCAGCCAGCGCTCCAGCATCAAGTCTGAGATAAGGAGTCACAGTTACTCTAGTTCCATATATTGACTTGTACTTTCTATTTATTTGCAAGGTCATGTGTGGCGAAAGTCTTACAAAACAATGTTTAAAATCCCCTGGATAAACTGAAAAATATATAGTGGTCAGGGTAAAGATAAGTTTTTGTTTCTAAGTTCATCAAAAGTTCACATTTGGAGATGCAGGGCAGTAGATTGTCGTTTCCACAGGACAACCACTCTGTGCTGAGATGTTGGTGTGACATTACCAGAAGGATCTCTGTGAGGAAGCCGCCATGTTGGCTCCAAGCTGTTAATATGTTAATAAAACACATGTAGGTGGTGTTTTTGGATATAAATAAAAGTGTCTCTTTTCTGTTTGAAGTCAAATAGCTGACTCAAAAGCTGTGAGTGCTTTGACTCCAATCCTCTACTCTGCATCATCATCATCATCAATCTACAGTGTAAATATATCTATATATGTGTGTAGA
>OMLB01042736.1:21658-31734 GCA_900302555.1 Myripristis jacobus
AGAGAAATAACATTTTAGATGGCTAAGAGACCCCCCCAAAACAAGAAATAAACACAATAAATGAGTAAAAAAGCAACTAAAATAAGTATTTATATGCGCTCTCTCTCTCTCTCTCTCTCTCTCTAAAAACATATACATATAACCACTTCCGTAGTAAATAAAAAGCTGGGCAAATTATGTAATCCAATAGCTAACCATAATTGGACAAACAACCATAAATATTATATTTAAAAAAACAAAAACAAAACAGTAAAACGTTCAATAACAGACAATTTAGATTTAAGCCCTTAAAAGATGCTACATATGCACCCCTTAGCTATAATTTTGATGTTGTACTATGATTTACAGTGCTATGAATTTGGTTATAAAGGTTCATGTCTATGCAGACGGGTGAACATTTCACAAAGAAAAATGTGAGGAGACTGACTGAGGCCAGTTGTAACTACATCCCTGGAGAAAAATGACTATTTCACACACAGAGCGGGTTATTTCTCTGTCAGAAACATGT
The DNA here is from genome assembly GCA_900302555.1 of Myripristis jacobus. Lineage (NCBI taxonomy): Eukaryota > Metazoa > Chordata > Actinopteri > Holocentriformes > Holocentridae > Myripristis > Myripristis jacobus. The sequence goes on from OMLB01042736.1 coordinate 22,167, forward strand.
TAGAGAAAGACAAGCTAGTCAGTATGAACTGACCCTGAGAGAGAGAGAGAGAGGCTGAAGCCACCTAAACTCAGCTGAGATGAGTTCATCTACCTGCTGACGCTTTTCCAGTCCTTAGTACTGATCTTGGGGTCTTTTAAGGAGAAAAGCGCATTGATTCTGGTCTAAAATGTTATTAATTTTGCTTTGTAAGCTATCTGATAATCACCCACTGCAGGTCATGTGTTACCCTTCTACTTGCTCACCCCTCCATCACTGACCTGACCTGGCGCTCTGCTCACCTCGGCCGCCTGTTGCCGCCGCAGTGCGACCTGCGCTGCCATGACGCGCTGCCGCTCCACGACCAGCAGGCAGCAGGCGCAGCGGCAGTCCCTCCAGCGGCAGAAGCGCTTGTGGCCTTTGAGACACGAAACGACGCCGTGGTTCCGGCAGCGGGCGCATTTGGGGCTCCGGGTCATCTTGCGTTGGTTCTGCTGTTGTTGCTCTGGGGACAGGCCCGCTCTTTTCTCCACACCGTCCCCGCGGCAGCCCTGCCGTCCGACGCATCCGTCACTGCTTGTCACGTCAATTTCTCCCTCAGCGACTTCGGATTTTACTGCGGTTGTCTCCAGCTGCAGGCCCCTTTCCAAATGAGCGGACATCTATGAATCCCGCCGGGCTCCCACTTCTAATCCACGATGCACTTCTGCTGCAGCAAACTTTGTGCAGGCTGCAAGAGCCCCGTGGCTGAAACAGGATTTGGAGCCGAGATGCAACTGCTTAGACTTGGTTGAGGTACTTGCTGGAAATGGTAAAATTACAATGTAGGCCTAAAACAAATACATTTCACCAATTCACTGACAAAACGATTAATATATAAAAACTTGACGTTAAAAAAAAATAGGAAAATTATTTTACAAACGCAAAGGCCAATTAAAATTCGCCCCACTCTTGCAACACCTGCAGCATAACACAGTGCATCTGCTACTTTAACATTCTCCCAATTAAGAAATTAATCAGGGGGGGAAAAAACCCATCGACGCATTACAGTTGTGAGTCGATTAGAGAAAAGGCTGTGCGCAACAACTTTATAGCAAACTAAACCCTGTCAAACATGAAGCCCCGTAGCGCTGCGCACTGCTCCTGCCTGCTGCTACATGACAGTATTATCAGGGTGGAAACTTTGCAGCCTACCGCCAGAATTTTGAAATGTTAAGCCTCTCTCTCAGCTGCGCTCTGACGCGGTTTCCAAGAAGAAGCGGACAGGAGACCGGGCCGCAATGCTGAGCTCCTGGCGTGGGACCCATGAGCAAAGATTTGGGGAAGCCCATTTGCAGCAAAAGCAACTTATTGCTCCATAACGCCCCTATACCTGCCCTGCCCTGCCCACCTTCAAAGTTGTTCTCATCTTTCAACACAGATATACTACCGCTTGACTATTGCAAGCCCGCCCATCTCCAGACTGCAAGTGCCATTCATCATCTCACATGTAGGTTACTTTAAACTTAGTGAAAAGAATATGAGAAATAGGAACTTTATGTAATGCGCACAGAAATCTCAAGAATGTGTGTGTGTGTGTGTGTGTGTGTGTGTGTGTGTGTGTGTGTGTGTGTGTGTGTGAGAGAGAGAGAGAGAGAGAGAGAGAGAGAGAGAGAGAGAGAAACTAAACAGTCTCTACAAAATATGAGATGTGTATGTGCCTGACCTGTTGGACGCGCGTGTACGCACATGCGCAGGCACGTACGTTTGTATTTTCCTTTATTCAATATGAACATTACGCATGTGCCTTTAGGGGGGAGCAGTCAGCGTTGGAGAGCTGTGGGGGAAATGAGAGCGAGAGAGAATAATGCCTACATTTTCGTATTACCTGCAGTCATCTTCATAGTTATTCATAACTGCCATTGAATAATTCATTGATTTAATGGGTTTTCTGTGTTTCTAGTGTCGCCAGTTCCGGGTATAAAGCTGAATAATCAAAGTCAATTGTCAGTATAGGGCGTTTACAGACAAGTGCTTTGAACTTAGGTCTACTAAGAGCTAATTATTATTATTTTGAGGCCATATAATTTGTTTCCTTCTCTGCACTCATAGATTTGGGTTGAAACCTCGTGATGATGTAGCCTACTCCTAATGTTCAGTGTCATCATACACATAACCCTTGCAACACTGTCCTGCCACATGATGCTGAATGGAAATCGCTTTGCATAAAGTGAATTACACCAGAGGATGATGTTATGCTGCATTCAGTTTCTCAGCAGCATGCTCACGTCGAACACTAATTCAATGATATGTAAAGTTATAGCATTTAAGCTGAGCTGAGACTCCCTTGACCTTTCAGCATTAAAAAACTGTGACATCATGGGCCTGCAGCAGCTCTGATTCTGAGTCAAGTCAGCTGAACCTTGTGAGATGATATGGGAAGTGTGCTCCCTCCTGTTTGAATTGTGTAATTACATCCAGGGTAGTTCCTCCTGGGGACCAGTGTTACATTTTCCTGCTAACTTGCTGATCCTGTGGCCGGGTTGCCGTCACCATCCAGGGCTAATCCATTTTCTGACTATCAAACTCAACACACAGATTAATCATTTGTTTGATTTTCACCTCAAGGTCAGCAAGGGTTATCTGGGGCTAACACATTAGCTTCATTTGCATCAGAGGGTCCAGAGAGCTTATTTGGGCTAGCTCATCACCATTTTCCCAGTATTTACGCCCCCAACACTGAATAGCCAGACAAATTCAGCAAAATGATTTCCTCTGCAGGGCCACTCAGGGGTTCCTTGAGCTAAATTAGCCTAGATACCATTGTGGGGCCTGAAAGGGCGATTTCATCAGCTTGCACTCCACTACAGGGGCTAGACAAGTCTGGATTGCTAATTGTCATGGTTTCCATTCTAGGGCCATCTGGGGCTAGCAAAGGCCAGCTCATTATCTCCAGTGTTAAATGTTGCTCAAAATCATATTTTCACACATGTACTGGGTCACACATTTCATATTCTGGCTAGCTGCACATGCTTTGCCCCAAACACTTTTTTGGCAGAATCCAAGTTTTTTTTATGTAGAATAGATGCAAAGTGAGAATCTGTTTGCCCATGTGGATGTGCTGCATCCATTCTTACATCACTGAATGTGAAACATCACAGTTGTTGCTGATGTTTTGACAGCTGACGTTTTTAACCAGAGCAATGGTCAGGCAACTCTTTAGAGAAGCCGTGTGTGAGTCCCAGTCTTTGTCTATACCCTGTCAGCAAAATTCTGCTCAATCTGGAGCTGTGCTGTGGCTTGTTGATTGAGACAGGAGGACAAGGTGTTAGAGCTGTCAAGGTGAGGTACATAAAAGCACCAGAAGCTCTCTGACTGACATGAAAACACAAAATTGATTGAATATTCACAAATCTAGTTTGATCTGTTCCCAAACAGGTAAAAAAAAATTTATGAACCACCTTCAAATCCCTGAACTAGGAGAATGTATGCAATGAATTTGTGTCAAATAAAACTGAAGAGTGGATGGAATTCAATTCAAACCAAATGGAAAATATATTGTTATTGGAGCCAGACCCATACATCAGACGGCTGATTAGCCACTACTGACTCATCACAGATCCGTATTGGCGTATACGCTGGCCAGTATGCAAAAAGACAGAATGTAAGAGCACATTTCACAACAATCTTTTTTTACAGATTATTTTTTGGCATTTCTGCTTTATTTGACCGTCACAGTAAGAGACAGGAAAGACATGGGAGAGAGAGGGGGTGACATGCAGCAAATGTCCTGAGGTCGGATTCGAACCCACAACTCAGCCTTAACAAGTGGTATGTGCCCGTAAACAGTGCTATCTTAAATATTTTGCCTGCCAAACTCCACAGCTAACTTTGAATACCACCGCCACTGAGCACATGGTGGTGTAACGTGTGTTAAGAAATTAAAGTTATTGTTCAACTGTGAAATACCAGTCACCTAGTACATATCTTATCTACAACAATTAGATTACCAATTATTATTCTTTGATGTGTGTTTGTATTTAGGCATTAAAAATATTAGCCTTTGTATCATTATCAGAAGGGTTTTTTTGTACTCCCACATAACAAAATCACTATCGACACCAAAAATCCAGTTTCGATCAGGCTCTAATTGTCATCGCTGTTGCATTGCATTTATGTCAATGGAACAGTGTCATGGTAAAAGAAGCAGACTTGAGACTGGAAGGCTGCCAATTTGAATCCTTGGAGCAGCTGGGAAATTCAAGTTATAGAAACTTAACAAGAGTCACTGAAATGCCTTTGAGCATGACCCACAGTGGGTGTTCTGGTTGTTCCCATGTATGAGCAACTATACTGCATTTGTACGCTCTCCTCCTGCCTGCAGCCACTCCCTAGAACATTGCTGTAGGTAACAATTTGTCCTTCATCAACTTCCTCTGTTAAGTAAGGCTTTAATTACAGCATTTCATCGGGCATGAGTGCTTATTATACCTGTTTGACTGGCAAGTGAATGCGTGAAGCCGATTTATTGAGCAGCATGCCGCCACAAAACACAAAAGATCAGTGCCGTTTCTGTTTTAAAGGTCAAAGGTCATAAGTTTTAGATTTCACATCCGCAAACACTTCCCTTGCACCACTGTTACATTTTGCAGGACGGAATATGGATTATTGCTCTTTCGGACAGCAAACACAAAAATAATTCGGTACATAGGCATGGATATTTGAAACAGATATTTCATGACCAAATAACTTCTGTATTAGTGGGGCAGCAATAGTCCATTTCATAATCTCTCACAACTCAAATCATACAAAGACACTGATATATGAGTCTTTGAGTGCTGGGGCAGTAAGACTGATTTATTTCTCTGTCTATGTAGAGTGAGAGACGGAGAGAGAATCCCTCTCCATCTGTCTGTGTGGCTGGCTGGGTGACAGACGCCTACATTTACTGACCAGACTTTATAACGACTTATTTCTCAGATCAAACAAAAGTAGCTTTGGAGATAGTACATAACTCCACTACCCTTTTCCCTTCATGTCTACCTATAGACTGCTCTTTCACTTGCTCTCTTGGACTGTAAAGTCTTGCACTATTAATGCAGTGAAAGATGAAAGGTAGGTAGGCCTTTACAACAGAGCGATAGCAACAGGCAAATACTCTGTTGAAGAAGTTTCCAAACAGTTTGCTGCAGCACGCTGGAGCACCTTAGGTCAAGCTCAAGTGGAAATTTTGATACCTCTAATGTATTTTATTCATAGTTTAACATCATCTTTACACGGAGCATTTAACGTGGGCGAGAAACAGAGAAGACATTGTATGAATTTGTGTTGAAATTTTCTAAGCCGGAGAGAAGATGGAATAAAATAGTCCAGTCCTGACCCAGCCGGAGACAGAGACAGAGAAAAGCTGGACCTGATGTGTTACATGTTCTGTGCTAATGAAAGCACATCTCCACACAATATAATTATAATATCTATTATATTCTGCATAACTATGAGTACACACACATGGAGCTGTGCCTTGAGATTTGGGTTTGACCTGTGGTGAGCCTAATCCCCCAAACAGACTGAAAACTACTGCAGACAGAGAAAGGGTTCAGCTGATATGGGAGGATGATATTCAAAATTTGTAAATTTGACCATTAATGTTCATGCGAAAAGAGTACAAGGACACAAAATTCTCCCAGAGTTGTATTCAAGGCAGAGTGGAAAAGCTTTGGAGACAGTATTTAGACCCTGGGAAACTACACCTCTCCGATGTGAGTCATACTAATGAAAGTCTTTAGCAGTTCTTGAAGGCAGGGTGACCTACTCCACCAATTCAATGGCAGGAAAACTCTGCGAGAGATTTCTGCCTTTCAATGAAGAATTAGTTTACAGGAAAAAAATAGCGAAAATCAAATGAATATGTGCTGAGAAAATGTTCACTATTTTACAGACTGTGTTCACGTAAAATTGATAAGAAAGACTCCTCCGTTCTATCAGAGTTGGATAACATGACTTGCCTATAATCAGTCATTAATAAAAGGCCAAAATCAACCAAATTCAATGGCAAACTGATATACCAGTGAAACCCTGGTGAGGAAGAGGTGTGTAGTTTTCCAACATGAATATCCCAACCTTTACCTGCACACATGACATCATTATTAAAAGTTGTAATTTTTAAATGTTATTGCATGAATGTGGCAATGCTTCTTCATCCCAGAGGTGTTATATGGAAAATCCAGCAGTTCCAATTCAAGATAGATGAAGGGCAAAGGGACACAAAGAACTAAGAGCACTAATAGAAGATTAGACGCGGGATGGGAGAAGAGCTACTGCAGGATTCTGGGTACATCATGGGTGAGACATGCAAGGCGGTGTAGGCCCATGGAAAGAAGCTAAGTGCACCCTTATTATCAATAGCATCAGCTCCAGTCCTGCCTGGAGGATAGGCAGTGGAGTACACTTCTCAAAGCCCCTTGCTCCCAGACAAATTGACTGTCATCAACAGTGACATGGTGCTCTGGCATTCCCGTCACACATCCTCCTCTTCCCTGAACTCCACTCGAAGTCTTGCAGTTGTAGTGAGAGTTGTGCCTATCTGCTTCCATTTGACTAACAGAGATGAAGTTTGACAGATTCCTTGGCTCCCACCATTCGGCCTGCCAGCGTGTCCTCCTTTATCTGCCTCTCCTTCCATGACTGCTCTCCTCAATCAACTTGGGAAGGGACTCAAACGAAACACAAAAGGCAGACAACCTGCAAGTTAAACTCAAGGACAAGAGGACTGGCTGTACTTTATTTAATGCGTTGAAGTTTAGAGGAAGAAAATAGGGGAGTTGGAAGGCAGGGTGAGTTTCAAACGAGGCCGTGAGCTGAATGTCGATCCACTTCAAAGAGCGAGGGGTGAAAAGAAACTGGGCTTTGTTTCACAATGCGTCTTCACAAAGGCTTTAGCACCTTTATCCACCTTCTCCCAATGAGCGGGAGGCCTTTTGGCAGTTATCAGCGTAAGGCAGGGGTCATTAAGCTGACATTCCTTAACAGGGGTTTTACTGGGTTTTAACCTGCACATTACTTAGAGAACATTGCAAAGTGCCAAACCCGCGAGGATGAGAAGCTTGCTCTACACACACCCATCATTTTTGTCATAATAAGTTTCTATGTGAAGTTGTACACAGACTTTTCATATGGAGGCTGGGTGTAACTTCAGAAATGTTGCTGTGTGGAAGATCGTCCATTGTCTCACGGTAGAGAGGTGGCCCTGCTGATACTGGAGAAAAGAAAAACTTTTATACAAATATGAAACCCAGGCACCACATTAAAGGAAAACAGCCTGTGGATTAGGCTTATGACCATTTTGATAGCTTGCTCTCTACAAGAAAATCTATACTATTCTTGAATTTTTAACGTTAAAGCCTAAATGCAAGACTGGGATGCAACTGTTTTGAGGGTGTTTTTGTTTTTTTTGTTTTTTTGGCTTGGGTTAGGGTTAGCTCTGTCTCGGTCAGAGGACAGAGATTCTGTCCGTTAGTGAAACGTTATCCTTCAAGACCCAATTTCCCCTCGAGGATCAGTAAAGCATTTCTGATTCTGATTCTGCAGACACCGTAAGAGTCATCTCATCCAAATTTTTGACCATTTCCAAATCCTCTTGGGCACCTATTTCCTGAACCTATTTCTTGTTGCATCATCTTTGATGCAGCAGTTTAATTATTGTATTGCATGTACTTTTCGGTGCAGGAATTTATTTATTTATTTATTCATTTACTTTTTATTGCCACAGCTGGTCAACCAGCAGGACACAGTATAGGCATAGTTTTATAGTGCATGTTTTATAGAGGTTATTTTAAGGTGATTTTAATCTTCCTGTTGTTCAAACACTAGTCTTTATGATTATTTATTTATTTCACTCTATGACCTTCACATGTAAGGTGATAAATGACACACTTTTATGAAACTTAAGTCATTACCGTCTCTTTGGTAGACTTGAAAGTGAAAATTTAAAGGGTGTGTTTCTTCAGTGGACTGGAGGACTGTCCATTCTGTGATGTGCCAAATCCTGGATCTTGGGGCTAGTTAAGAGTTGCGTCACTGGATAAAAAAATAATATGAAGGAGGCTGTTCTGAAATCCTTCACTGCTGCTGGGCCTTTGGTAAAACCACTACAAGTAAACAAAGCTGGATTTATTGAGGAAGCCAGCAGCAGGTCAGCATCACTGATGTGGCCTGGGTGCCACAGGGCAGAGCGGCTGGCAGGGGAGCACAGAGATGGCACTTTACTGGAGAACACTTGGGGTAAAAAAGACGCTGAATAAATTTAAAATACACAAGAAAAAATGGTTGGTGTGTGGTTTATTTCTACTTGGAGGCCATTTCTAAGTGCATAGCAAGACAAAACACCCCCACCAGCCCAAACCTTTAAACCAGGACACAGGGATATCTGATCAGGCGCAGGCAGGAGAGATAAGGGGACAGAAGGCCAGACTAAACCAGATGATGAGGCAGAAAATGTGTCAGACCAGACAGGTTGTGATTTAAAATTGTGATATAAAGCCTGATCTTTTATTACGGGTATGAACAGGGAAAAATCTGATTCTGTACAGGCACAAATAATCAGATCACTCAGTTCAGTCACGGTCATGGGAGCGCTAAAGCTCTGTGTGACGAGTAGTCTGGCATCCGTGTTGCTGAAACGCCTCCATATGGGAGGTGGAGATTAATGGGAGAAGAGTCCAACCCAGGCAGACGAGAGCGAGAGGATGGAAGAGCGACAGCAGAGGACTCCATGTATGATGGGAGAGCAGAGCAAGGTTTTGGCCGTGTCTGTGTCTCTGCCCGGGTCTGTAGCTATAACTGTGACTGGAGTTGTGTCTGTGTCTTCATGATATGATGCTTGATGACCTGAAGAAAATCCTCCAGGAGCCAGAAGTTCCCCCTCATGGTCCATTTGTGCCAACACTTTCCCTCTTTTCCTCTTTCTTTCTTTCTTTCCTTCTTTTACTGTTTCTCCTCCCATCATTACATTACAATCCAGCTGTATTTCTTATGTATTCTTCCTCACACTCCTGGAGAAAATGTCTAGTCAGTGAGGCATAATTGCATAAATATGGCAAAGTGCCATATGGAATCTGCAATGCAGAGCAAAAAGATATATAAATAATCTGTAAAGTGAGCACAATTAAAGCCCACACTCTAGGGTGGCAAGGAAAACTACAATATAGTTAAGAAATAACAAAATTAACAAATTGTGTAAAAACTGACATCAGCAACTATGATCCAGTAGAAAGGCTAGCAAACAAAATGATCCTGATTTATTAAGGACATGCAGTCCAGTCTGATCTTAACATGAACATCTGTTCATTCATGGTTTAACCCTTTCACACATAGCGGTCACTACAGTCGACAGCTAAAAAGACAGTTTAAAAGTCATTTTCTCCTAAATGCAATGGTTTCTATGGCAGAATTGCACATCAGCTGTTAGAGTGCTCTCTGCTGCTCCCCTACATTGAGGTTTATGCAGAGACTGTCAGTTCTTGTTGCTGATAACATATTAGTACTAGTAGAATGACATGGCAATACCAGTCCTGCATCCTGAAAGAAGTATGGAGACTTTTCATGCCCTAAG
>OMLB01042736.1:31754-43492 GCA_900302555.1 Myripristis jacobus
CTGTAAAGTGAGCACAATTAAAGCCCACACTCTAGGGTGGCAAGGAAAACTACAATATAGTTAAGAAATGACAAAATTAACAAATTGTGTAAAAACTGACATTGGCAACTATGATCCAGTAGAAGGGCTAACAAACAAAATGATCCTGATTTATTAAGGACATGCAGTCCAGTCTGATCTTAACATGAACATTCATTCATTCATGGTTTAAAGAAATAGTATTTATCTATTTGAATGTGAATGTGCGGAATGAATGTGTACAGTTGAGATCATTCTTATGTCTGGTCTGAATGCATTCATGTTCATTTGAAGAACTTCCATTATAGATACACAGGATGTCCAAGTAACCTCCTATAAGTCTGTAGGTTCTTACAAAAGAGAAACACTTAAAGCTCTACTAAGCTACTACGTGGTTTGGGGTTAGCTAAAACACACAGACAATCCTGCTTCTGTGTTCATATTAAATCGCCTGTACAAAGTTAAGGTGAAAAAATGTGTTTTGGGAATGAAAATGAAGGATGCATTTCACTCTCACAAGGCTTTTGTGGGGTTACTTGCATTATTTTGTGTCTGCTTTCCAATTCAAAAATGTGAGATTTTCACCTACAAGGTAAGTTGCTTTGAATGATTTTTTATTTTATTTTTAAAAAACAAAATTTTCAACTGTGGCGTCATTGCTGATTGCAGCGACAGAGGCACTTACACAGCTGATCTGAAATTTTGAAACATTTATCTGCAGAATGTGTGGTTTCAGAGATACTTTGAATCAAGTTGAGGAGCTCAAGGGGAGAAGAGGAGGGCAGAGGAGGAGCTTACTGAGGCTGAGGCAGAAATTCAGAGCTAAGCCTAAAACAGAAAATAACAACAAGATAGATGTAGATTGCATGGTGGACAGAAGACCTACAGCAATGGGTGAGGGGTCATTTTACTGTTAAAAAAAATGCATGTAATATTACTTAATGTAGCTATAAAATGATTTAAGAACCACTAATGGAGCACACTGAGCTCCTCTGAAAGATGACCATAAAAATTCAGTGGCCTCAATGCACCTTATCTATCAGCAGTCAGGGTCACACCATATCACACAAACTCACAGACCATGATTAATGCTCTGTTCGACATGTCTGGTTTCAAACCAAATCAATGCAACACAGCAGATCCCTGACCAGAGCAACCAGTTTGCTATCTCTGATGAACGCATTTCTCCACCCCTCTGCAATTACATCTCTGCATGATCCTGGTGTTGTCTGCACAGGGAGGAGTTAAGTCAAGGGAAGGCAGTGAGCCATCTGAAATGCTTTGTGTATCAGCATTACCTATTGATTTAGTCTGTTTCAGGCTCAGGTTAATGAGAGCTGTTAAATAATGCATACGCAGCACTGCCATGTACACAGAGAGCAGGTTTGCCCCCTCTATACCCTTTCCCACTCACTCAGTCTCTTTTTCTTTCTCTCTTCATCTTTATTCTTTCTTTCTCTGCATTTTTCTTTCTCATTTCTTTCTCTAGCACACTCTTTCACGCCTCCTGCCACTCGCTATACATTTCATCTCGCCCCCTTCTCTTTCTTCCCTCTTTGTCTTTCCCTGCGTCTCCTTTTCTCTCTCTTTCTCATTATTGTTTTTTTTTTTTCTCTCGTCCTGTGGAAGGCATCCAGAGAGAAAGGTTGAGGAAGGGTACCCCCCACCACACTCCACTTCCTCCCGACCACAAAACCTCTGATCCATTGTCTTCCTGACTGGTGTGAAATTCAAAGGCACCCCTCACTCCCAGAGATGAGATACTAGGGCTGCAAGAGCAGCAATAACACCAACACAAGAGCCTCCCAAATTAGTCGTTTCTTCTTCCTCCCATATCAGATGGGCTCTGTTTCCACAAGCTTATTGGCTCCTTTGTCTTTCAGGTTGTCTTGGGCTGGCTCGGTGAAGGTGTGGTTTTATGAATGGAAAGCAATATCCTTTCAGATCTCAAAGCAGTTCGTGCCTTGCTGTTAGCCTAATGAAGATCCAGATGAATAAGTCTGCAGTTACGCTGCATCTTGTAAACCACAATTCTGCAGCACCTGGGGGAAAATGTGATTTAATATGTTGTGAATGCTTAAAAATGATGACAAGCCTTCCATTCATCCTGCTTATCTTGCACTCTTCCTGCAAGACTTATGCCACTTTTGAGGCTGTTTAAAATGCTGACAAAATAAATATTTTAAATAAATATTAAAATATTCAAAAACTTACACAAATATATTTATAACCAGGCTTGAATTCCACAAAACTTGGTAAAAGTAGGAAAAATGTGATCGGTTTTGGCATTAAGTGGAAAGAGACAAATTTAGAGTCCTGCGCACTTCTTATTATTTATTTGTTACTGATGAACTCTTTACGTTTTGCTTATGGTGGAGGAGTTTGGGTCCCAGCAGATTCAGCAGAGGCCTCTGACAGACGCTTTGCATTGCAAAACACATCATTATGACAAAGTGTGATTATTCTGGGATGCCTGGTGGCACCATGGAGCTGGATTAAATGGCTTTTAATGTCATTCTATTCTGATGGGATGTTCAAGCTACATGCATACACAAAATCTGATAAAGATAATTGCTCCTGTGCAAGCCGGGGAAAAAAAAAGACAAAAACATGTCCCGAAACATCAATTAGATTCACTCAGAGAAGGCATGGATTCATCTTGGGTTTTTTTTAAGTGTCTGCGGTAAATAATTAGAGAATATTAATTTAGATTTTGCTCCAAATTGCTTTTGACAAGCAGCAGAAAGGAAGTAGGCGATGGGAAGAGACGGTCTGCGCGGATGAGTGGATGCTAATTGTGAGCCTGTTCCTCAGATTCATGCGTTTGATCATGAGCTGCCGCCTGCTCTGCGTGTTGGAGGCAGGCAGAGGTTGGGTTTCTCTCCACGAGCCGCACTACACCAGCTAGCTAGTGTCTGCCCTCGCTGCTTCTTTCAGCTTGAAAGGTATAGTCTCTTCTTGTCTCCGCTCTCCGCTGACTGCCTGTGACAGCTGGGGAGAACGTATGTAGAGCAGTCACTGGGGGTACATTATAGATGCTCTCACGCTTCACTGTTTCTTCCATTAAATCTACTCATGAATCAAATTAGCTTTCTTTCGTCGTTTCTCACCTTTTTTTTTTTCCAAAGGCTCAAGCCCTGTTCCGTGTCCTCAATAAATGCCATGATGGGATGAATAAATGAGGTTTTACATAAATGGGATAAATACTAATATCTCCTTTTTTTTAAAAAAAAAAATGCAGCCTAATCAGCATCTACTGCAGCTGCTGGAAAACTCATTAGCATAGTGGAATGTGCTTTTCCACTTTATTGGGTCCTAATTGTCGATTTCTCTGACTGGATGGCTGCCTGGCTGCCTCCTCCTGGATAATGATGCCATATAGCTCTCCATATGGGAAGAGATGGGAAGAGATAGGGAGGGATAGAGAAAGAGAGAAAAGGGGGATATAAAGAAATGAAGAGCCTCCACAACCTTTTCATTTTCACCAACCCCCACCATCTTTCTTTTGACAGCTGAAAAACAAAGTAAGTGCATCCTGGCACTCTGTGAGCAGGAGCTAGGAGAGGAGAAATTGAATAAATATGGTATAAGACATAGAGGATTGGACATCACGGGTCTCTACTTTGAAGACAACTTCAGAGGGGACTTTTCATCTGCAGCAGCAAGAATCCTCCCAACTTCAAAAGAAATGAAGAAATAAATATATGAGAGGTGTCAACTCCACCAAAACAACACGGCATGCAGTCCCGCTATGAGCCGCAGAGAGAAACAGAGGCTCTAATCTATCTTTTATACATCAGAAACAACAAGAAAATATATAAAGACACTCTTTGCATCCTATCTTAGCAGTTCCTCTCTCTATCAAGTCTCCTTTTCCATCAAGAGACATTATGTCAAGTTAAGTCAAATGTATTTAAATTAGAGCGGTGGCCTCTTTTCACACTGTATTAGGACTGTATAACTTTCCATGTAATAACGGCATCTCTTTTCATAAACTTTCTGTCTCAAATTGCAGGAATTCTGGACCACCAGGTGTGACCTACAGTGCGAGACTATATAGGCTCACAGAATCATGCTAGAATTCAAGTGCTCTTTATGTTCAAGACTTTCTCTTAAAAAAAAAAAAATAGAGCAATAGTAGATTGTAGAACTTTTTTTTTTAAAGGTGCAATATGCAAAATTGCAGAGGGTCAGTTGAAGTGAGGATTCTTCACCGATTATAGGACTCCAGTCTGGACCCAGTTATGATTCTGCCTGGACTGCAAAACAGTTTGCAAACTTTTTTCTAGTGTTGTGGTTTGTTGTGGCTACTGCATCTCTGTGAGAAAAAGAAAAAGAAAAATTCCAGTGATGTGATTTTTACTTCTTTTTCATCTCTTTTACTGTCCTCATCTTTCAGCGTCCTTTTGTTTTCTCTTTACTGTACTTTGTCTGTCTTTGGTTTACCTGTTTTAACCTCATCTTGTGTTTACCTGAATTTTGTTTTGCTCTTGTTTGCCCTTTCTCTGTATGACTTTCGGTTGTTATGTTGCTCTTGGAGTTTTCTGCTTTTGCCATGTCTGTCAAAGCACTTTGTAAACTCTGTTTTTTATAGATGCTAAATAAATAAAGTTTATTGTTTTCTAAAGCTACTTTTTTTGAAACAATCACTTTGCTTTTCATCCAGTCATCCTGATGTGTTTTTGTTGTGCCTAATGTTGCCTCAGTTTTGCAGCAGGCATTTTATGTCACTGGTAGATTATTGATAAAGACTCAGTCATGTTCAGATGAGGACTGAAGTGAGCACTATTTTATTTTTTTTATTTCTATGCTTGAAGTATATTTTGATCCTTTCATTTGTGCGTAGGCCTGCTAATTTATTTTTGTTACTTACAATCTGTCTAATGTGAGAATGGCTGCTAAAGGTACTTATTTTGTAATTGTACTACAACTGATAACTATAAATTACAGCTTTACTTTATAGTCATGCACACACACTTATAAACATATAAACCCTAAAAACTACATTCTCATATTTCTCAACACACTCAACCCCACAGCAAACAAACAAACAAACAAATACACAACATTTGAATAAGCATGAAATTTGCCAGTTGATTCTACATGGGTGTCATCTTCAGACCGACTTGCTTACTTATTTACTTTATTATGTGCATTTTTCCGTATCAAATAAAATATGCTTGATGGAGGCAGCAAAGGTCAAATAAAGTTTACATGCTAAAAGTCCATGTGCTTTCTTGAAGTGGATGAACTTTGATTTGATTAAAAAATAAATCAATAAATAATAAGTAAAATAATAAGTAAAAATTTTAGAAAAAGTAATAAATTAATTAATAATAATTTGATGGAAATGCATTTGCCAAATAAAAGCATGACTTACAGTGGACAGATCAAGAAATCAAGATACCGCTCTCATTTATGCAATATTTATGCAATATTAGTCAGAAAACAGAAGCATAATAAAACGATTTGTAAACATCTGGAAGTATCACAGCTCTGGTAAGGACCTAAATGCAGACTCACAGACTGACAGGTAGATTTAATTAAAGTCTTTACTGAAGATTTAGGCGAAATAAAAAATCCAAATCACATAATCCAAACAAGCAGAAGTGCCAAACCTTAATCTGGAGACAAAACCAGGTAACAGGTAAATAGGAATCAAAACCAGAAAAGACAGTGAATAAGAAAAGTGACCTAATAAACACAATAAATAAAACACACACTTTAAAACTCTCTGCTCAGTTTGTTAACGGCTTAATAATTTTATTGAGCGCTCAGTCTGATGACATAATCGTTAACTTCCTCAGCCAGTCCCTCTAAATGTAACAGAGCACACTGACCTATCATTCAAATTACCTATAGTGGAGGTGAGTTCACTATATAACCATCTCCTCAGCAATATTACATTTAGTTCTATAAAGGGCAATAGCAGCATTATCATGTTTTTTTTTCTCCATTCCCACTGGTTAGCATTGACATTTCATTTTCACACAACTTCTCAGCTAGAAATATTGAATTCAAAGTATTTTTTTTCTCATAGCTCACACTGCTTCAAAAATGCATTTAAAATACATTCCCAAGATCGCTGTATAGTTTTCTATGAAGTGACTCATGAATTAACATGTCTGGATCTGAATGAAATGGATTTCATTTTCTATTTTTTTTTCCACTTAGGCTGGTGATATTTGATAGTACAGCTGGGTGTAAGTCTGCATTAACCATGGTAACCCTGTTTCTGCTTGCATGAGGATAACCGCTTCATTGTAAAAGTCACAGAATACATTTTTGCAGTGATGGGATAACAACACACACACACACACACACAAAGCCACGAGTTGCAGCGTGTTTTGAGATGTACATTAGATGCACTCAGAAAGTCAAGGGAGGAAACACGATACAAAGACACTGAGAAGTAAAGTGACTACAACAGAAAACAGCGGGCATTTGTGTAAGCAGATAAGGGAACATGATGAAATGAGGACAGCACTTCAGGATGACAGTGTGTTCGCTAAAATACCATTAAGCCGCTGCTTTTACTCCCCACACTTCTGCCCCCTTCTCCCCTCCTCTCCCGGCCCCAGGGCTCCCTGCCTAGCTGTCAAACCCTCACCTGGGGGACTTGGCTCAGATACAGAGACAGCTGGGGCCCTTTGATGGATCCTGGTTGAAAGACAGTGAACTCTCCAGAGTCCAGACTGGCTAAGTGTGAGATAACATGGGATGATCCAGATGCCGGCAAAAAAATAAATAAAATTTCATCATGATTTCAAAACGTTTGAAGTGGTTGAGGTGTGCCTTATCAAACCTGCAACACTCTTAACCAGCTTTAAAAGTGAACTTTAAAATACTTATAGTAGAGCTGGGAGTTCAGGTACAATGAAAACATCTAATTTAGTAAGTGTAGCTCTGCTTTGATTAAGTTAAAGTTACTCAGCAGCTATTTTTCCCCTGTTTATGTTGATCATTAGAGTGGCTATAGGGCACAACATCTTCAGGAATAACAAATTTGAATCAATGAATTAGCCCATTTCAGTCAAACAGTTTCAATTAAAACTTCATTAAGCAATATTGCATGCTCTTTTTTACAGTAAAATCACCCCATGAAATGTGAGTCATCACTGTGGGTCTTCTTGTTGGCATGTCCTGATTTGAGCTTTCTACATTTCTGTATTGACCCAAGAATAAGCCTCTCTGCTCTCCACTTTACCACATCAGATCATCAACTTTATTCAAAGTGTTTCTGAAACTACACATTCTGCAGATAAATGTACCCAAATTTCATACCAGTTGCATAACTGCCTCTGTCGCTGGAATCAACACTGTGGCCACAGGGGGAAAAAATCATTCAAAGCTGCCCACCTTGTAGCTGAAAGTCTGCAGCTTCAACACATTTTCAAATTCGAGGTCAGAGACAAAATAATCCAAGTGAGGGAGCGAGATCCCAAATTTCCCTAATTTCCATCCCAAAAATCCATTTTTTTGCCTTAACTTTTGGTTTTGTATGAGTGATCTACCGTGAACCTGGAAGCAGGAATGACTGTGTACAAACTCTCAACACCGTCTAGTGGCCAGAAATTGCCTACTGCAGCTTTCCAGATCACCAACTTACAGTATGTCACTATAACAAGAAACATTTTTCATCTTAACAACATATCAACTTACATCACTAAAAATGAAACATTTCTCATTACAACAGTCTCTTGCTGGCAATCGTCTCCCCGAGAACTCACACTTGGCCTTTTCGGAGACAAATGAGGCCTCACCGTAGTGACCCAAAAAAAATAAATGGCTGTAATACACAGCTGTATGTTATAATACCATCCATTTTGCTCAACGACCGCACAATCTCGCCTTCTCTCAACCAAAGCATGAACCCCATGTATCTGTTCTCCTTGTGCTGTTTTCTCATCAGGTATAACAGATGTTTTTTTCTCATTGCAACATATTAGAGTTTCATCTTATAATGAGTCAGGTTATCTCATAATGAGAGATGTATCCTGTCATAATAAGATAGCTGCTTTGTTGTTACAAGAAATGTTTCTCTTTAATCAAGATAAGTTGATATGTCACGATAACAAGAAAAGATGTCATTATAATATGAAAATATGCTGTTATGAGAACTACGTCTCATCATATAACAAGTAAGGTTATTCTGTTTTTTCACCCTAGCAGCAACCAGGGCGATACTGCCATAAAGACCATGCATTATACACACTGCCTTTATCCTGAGGGCTAATTTGCATATGGGCTGTAAGAAATATTGTCTGTCTAAACTGTCTCAAAGCCATCTAGCCATCAGATCATCTAGGTGGCTCAATGGATCAAAGCATACACTGTAGCATGTTGCTGGCTCACAATCTGTCCTTCACTAATATTGCACGCTTTGTTCCTTTTTTTCTAATTGTAGTACTAAGCAACAAGGTGGAGAGAGAGAAAGCAGAAAGGTCCTTCCTCCTGGGGAATTAGGTTTGAGATCTTTAATGAGCAAGAATTAGCCCCAGTCAAGTGTCCCGTCGCAAGATACTGAACCTCTGCCAGTTCCAGGGTCACTGCTGTGAACCTGATCCTGACCTCTGACCTCCCTGTGGAAGGGTGGATGGAAAAAGGCAGTTTCCCCACAGTGATCAATGAAGTATCGCATTGTTGTCAGTTTCAACTTCACTGTCAGAAACCAAGCTAAGCCATGCATGCTGTTTGCAAAGAGTGGTTATTATTGTAGTAGGTTTGACTATCAAAAATGACTTGAGGATATTAAAGTGTATGAAAAAGTCAAAAATATGGATTTTTACAAGAGGTTTCCCTAAGGAAGAAAGTAAAATCACTGGAGCACGGCGTTGTATTTATGAAAATTAAATGTCCCAGCAATTAATCAATGCAGCAGTAGCCGTTTCAAATATCTCTGAACCACACGGTCACAAAGGTCTGGGCAAATACTTCTCAATCACATGGCATGAAGCGTCTTTGAGCAAGACACTGGGTCTCTACAAGCTCCAGGGGTGCTGCTCTGTAGTTGTTCCTGACCTCTGACTTCCTTGGAGGAGGTCAAACAAAAACTGAATTTCCCGCAAGCATTTACAAAGTTATCACGCATAAATTTTAAGTCATTTTACGCCTAGTTATTTCACAGTGATCAAACCTCATCGTACAAAGTCAAGCCACCGCTGTTGAGTGAATCCTAACCATTGGCTACAAGCCCAATAAAAGAGTACAGACTATACTGCACCTGCACAGTGTTCATCTGCCAAACACACATTAGCATTTAAATAAAGTTCTACAGCTCTGTTAAAGGAGATATTATGGTTGATAGATGTGCCTGCTTTTTTTTTTTTATCAGTAATACTGCAGGAAGGGTGGACCAGAGCTCATCAGAAGATTCACAGTCGGTCACTAATATTAGTATCAGAGTGTGTGTGCGTGTAATCAGTGGTTTGTATTTTAATGCTGTGAGTTTAGCTCTCAGGTCAGGAGGTAAAGTAAGCAGACCCGGCGCCAGGATGAAACAACAAAGGAGGGCAGTTAAAAATGGTGAAATTTATATAGTATAAATGTCTCAAAAGGTTATCATCCTACTTCACCTATTTTTTTACAAGGTGCTTCCCCCTTCACCCTCTGTGTCATTCCAAATAACAAAAAACATTGCCCTCTATTAATAATACCTTAATTTACAATCCGCTATAACTTCCAAAACACTATCCAGCCAGGCTGCTAGTACACATGCATACATCAGCACACACCCAGACAAATAGATGAACACACACACATCATCTGGACAACAGTGGCTGCTACTGTACAGTAAGAGCTAGAAACACACACGTGATCCAAACACAGACTCAATGAAATTCAGTAAACAGTTCCAAGGCCTCAGAATACACAGTACACAGAAACACATAGGTCTGCACTTTTATTGTTTTGTTATTTTATTGTCATATTTATAGCCTGATTCAGCTCCTGAAGTTATGTAGGCCAACTGAAGATACACAGAGTTCATCACGGCTGGCTCGCAAGGACAATAAATGTCTCTCTCCATGTCAGTGTCAATAGTAATTTGGTTCAAAACACTGATGACAGAAATAAAAATGCACTGACTTTTCATCTCTGGCATGTAACATGCTGAATAGAGGTCAACACACATACTGCGAAAAAGCATGTCTTTTCTCACTCATCTGGTTTTGCTTATCCAGTGAATGAATGAATGAATGAATATTTTTATTTAAGTGTCGGGCACTCAAGGTGCCCAACCCGCATGGGCTTATAAGACACTAAACATGACAAACAGCATTGCATAGTGTGTAAACAGACAAACAATGGCCAGAGGTAAAGTGTCAGAACGTAGCTGGGCGCAGAGGGATCTTTGGATTTTGGATGAATCTTGTTCAACATATTTTTCTACTTCATATGTGTTTTTTATGAGGCAATAAGTTCTTAATTTGGGTTTATTCCATATTTTGACGGACCATTTTTCTTTATGCTGTTGGAGAAATATGTTTTTAATTTCTTGAATATCGCAACGTAATCTATTGTGAAATATATATGACAGATCACAAGTGGAAAAGAAAGATTTCACCTCGATGGCCCAAGGAGATCCCTTTGATATTTCCCAGCTGCACATCTTTCTGGTCAGTCTATGCTCAGGCATATTTACCAATCTGTTCCATAGACGAAGCATTTCACATTTATGCCTAACATTTGACGGTTCCCAACCCATGTCTCCACACATGGCAGCTATTGGTGTACGTTTATGAACTCTCAAGAAAGAGCGGATAGCTCTGTATTGAACTGTGTCAGATTTGGTCTGTTCATTAAAACCCCAGACCCCCACTGCATAGTCTGAGACAGGACATACACAAGATTTGTACAGTTGGGTAAATGACTTGAAGCCTAGGTCTCTACAGTTCTTAACTTTGCTCAGTACAGAGCCCAAAGCTCTGCCAGCTGAGTCTGATAAGATACCAATAGCTGGTTTGAAGGTCAGGTGTTCATCCAATGTCAGGCCAAGGTATTTATTCTCATTTGCATAGTGGTGTTAAACCAAAATTAAATATAAATGAACTTCTTTGTACAGCCTGTTTTCTAAAATGAACAAAGTGAAATGAAAAGAAGAGCTGTAACATTAACTCCAGCACTGACAGCGGTAAATGATGCGGTTTTATTTTATTTTTCATGGTTTGGCAATATTTGCACCACCTTCAGGTCTGCTTGGTGCTGTTGGGAGGTCACAGGAAGCTGTAGTCAGTGCTACTGAAGAAGTGTTTTTGGGCATTAAACAATCAACTGGGGTGGGACTGAAGGCGAATCTGGGCTCGCTCCTCTGTCCCAAGGATGTTAGGATCAGATCAGCCAGAGATACCGGAGGCTCTGAACCTGTTCTGTTTGATCTGGACTGCTGGAGTTCAGCCTTGGGACCTTCTGTGGCTAGCAGGGCAGATATTAGCTGATGAGGCTCAAGGAGATATCATTGGTGCTGCTGGGGCTACTGGCAGTGGAGTACCTACCGTGTTTTGTTTTTGTTTGTTTTTATTTTTCTGGGTAGCTATAAGTTGATATCCATAATGATTTCTGAACTGCTTACAAGCTACAGTGTTAACCAGCTAGGTAACTTAGCTTTGGATTCAACGGATTTTTTATATCAAGTCACAAGAGTCAAGTCTGCAAACTGTCCGGTGACATACGCAGACCAGAACATGTAAAAGCGCTGTCCAAGGTTCTGAATCGACAGAGCA
>OMLB01042738.1:0-18223 GCA_900302555.1 Myripristis jacobus
CACACACACACACACACACACACACACACACACACACACACACACACACCAGTCACACAGTTTAGGGATGAAAACCATTATGTCTCCAGGGTTAAATATCTTGGAAATGGAAAAAAAAACACTCACAATAAACTATTGTATATTAAAGAGTAAGAGAGTGGGAGTGATGTACATGCTGAAAATGACTTCAGCATAATAACCATGATTTAAGTCTGAACCAGAAGTAAATTCTTCCATATGTGAAAGTGGAGTAGAGCCCCCTTCTCATTACAGGGATGAAAAACAAAAACAAACAAAACCAAGTGAACTCTGTTCTTAGCCACGTAGCTCTGGCATTAAACTCAGATGCCTCTACAAAAAGAATATTGTACAATAACTTGTCTTTCATGAAGCATCCTTAAGTTGTCAAACCATGAGAAAGCTAACAGATGGTTGCTCGTTTGCATACGTTTGTGTATGTGCCTTGCATGCACCTCTCATGTCTCCAAACAGGGAGCTGTGGTTGGCGATGAGGCCCGCTTGTTTGTTAGTCCGACTGTCTGCAGTGGACTCAAGCCACCAGACTGCCTCTAAATGCCTGTTACATTACAAAGTTACTGGCTTACTTTTTACTAGGGGGTGGGAATCAGAGACCGCCAGACGGCCACTGAAATGGTCACCAATGTGCCTAACTTTTTTACTCTGTGACCCCCAGAAGCAAAAAAAATCATCATCCCTGCTCTGTCCTGGCTGGCTGGGGAAATGGTTGGTGCCAGGGGAGAATTTCAGAATCATTTTATTTTTCATGGGTCTAATGCCTCAGTCAACGAAAGGGACAGGTAGCGATTATTAACAGTAACAGCAAGAGAAGAGATGCTCAGACGTAGTTAGAGCCCAGTGGTGGAAAAAGCTGGTTGCAGCTGCTGTAGGTCCCAAAGTTTAGACACTTTCTGCCATATTCTAGACGAGGCTGCCTCATCTTGCTCTATAAAACTTATCAGACTGTTGTAACTGCTCTATTATTTGCATCATATCCACATTACCAAGGAGAGTTTATTAAAAATCTCTTATGTGTAAATATCCTCAGAAAGCATCAATAGTCATCCTCACAACACTGTCTCAATAATGACAGAGATTTTTGGCCAAAGATATTGTAATATTAGATTTTGTCCATATTACTTTTTACTTGCTTCACTGTCAGTCTAAATATACATAGTGTGAATCTGAATGTATGAGCAGGAAAAGATATCTACAGAGATGATGTGTTCACTCTGACTAGTGCTACTTTTCTGTTGTTATCGGTGAGACCGTCACTCAGTCTGGTCAGACACGAAACCACAACTGTCTGTTAAGAGTCCATATGACCGTCAGTAACATCACAAACAGTGCAGCAAAGTTATCAACTGCTCTACACAAATATAACCATGTTGCCATATATCCAACCAATAATGTGTTTAAACAAGCTGATTTTACCACCAATACTATCACACTTATAATTTTCCGCCATTTTTCAGTATATGTATTTGAAAAAAAAAATAGCGTAGTTTGAAGTCCGGCAGGCTTCAATATCTAGTTACTGTTACAGAAATTGTAGCCAAGAGACATCTTTTATCTTCTATGTTTTGTGCACTACTGAGACAAAGTTACTGGCTGATAAAGCATCTTTTTTTTATCAGCAACTGCTGTATCAAAACTAGCAATGGACACAAACTGTCTGTATCGGTCAGGCTGAAGATTTGACTTAGTCAGTCTGTCTGTCTGTCTTTCTAAAGCGAGTCAGTACAGGCATCTTATCTCTCAATGAGCAGAGAATGGGAAGAGGAACAAAGTCACCTGACTGAAACACAGACACAAAAAAAAAAACAGCAGCTGTTAGTTACTCCATGTGAAATTCTTCAGTAAGCTGCTTTGCTCCAAATAGAAACGAAAGAAATGATGTTACACAATATGTTAACTCCCAAAAAACTATCACAATGAGCCAGATCTGAGTTTCCATAAGGACAGAAATACATCTGTGCTATTTATAAAAAAAAACAAAACAGGTTTGCTCGCAGTTCTAAACAGCAAATCAACACACCACCATATCTTAACTAAATTTATACTTGAATCCAGTAACACAAAGAGTTAACAAAAAAAAAAAGACTGAATCTCAAACTTCCCATCCTCTTTTTCATTTCTTCTTTCTGGGCAAACAGTCTTTTACACTGCAAACAAATCACCATATGTCCCTTCACTTCAGCCTACATAAAACAAAAAAAGCATGCAGTTGCAGACTGAAAAGACATCAGGTAAATAAAATCTATGAGATCTGATACTTTCATAGGATATTACATCACTCTTACAACCACACTAAGCTGATATTGCCCCTTGCAAACTGAGTTCTGCGTATTCTGTGGCCCGTGTGTGTGTGTGTGTGTGTGTATGTGTGTGCTTTTCCTCTCGCATACCATGGCAACATGAGTCACCTCAGCGGAAGCATCATCATTGTTAATACTGCATATGACTAATCAGAACAGCCATGCATTTCACACCTCGCCAAGGCAGAAGAGAAACTAATGATGGTGAACAAGAATAGTTATGACAGATCAGAGGAATACAAGAGGTTTTCCATGTGACTGATGAGGTAAACAGGGACGGCAAGCAGCTGAGACCTGATGTGATGCTAACGTTTTCAGCTGCTGCATGCACACAATCTCCATCTTTCATTTTCTTTCTTGCAATCTTGTATAAAGCAGGCAATCCCATGGTGCCTTACTCCAGCTCTTGCACCCGTTGTGCACCAGTTAATCTCAGTGTTGTGCCAACTATCTAGACTTTTAGAGCAGAATACGACCTCTGGATTATGGTTTAGCTGGAAGACTACGTTGACAGAGAAATTACAGGGAAAATTAACCAGCAATTAGCTGGTAGTAATTTCCCAGTCCTGTTAGCGTCTCACCTCCAGGACTGGTCCAGCCCCAAGTATGGTCCTCTCCACCCCACTGGCATAGCCCTTCTGGCTGAGTGCAGTCAGACAATGGATCAGGAAGTTGGTGCTCTGGGTCTTCCCTGAGCCGCTCTCCCCAGAGATGACGATACACTGGTTCACTTTCTTCCTGAGCATGGCGTAGTAAGCCACATCTGCGATGGCAAAGATATGAGGCTCCAGTTTGCCCAGCTGGTGGTTCTCGTACATCTTGACATACTTAGGGTTGTAGATGGGCAGGAACTTGAAGGGGTTAATGGCGATGAGGATGCTGCCGGCATAGGTGTAGATCTTTTTCATATAGAAGCGTGTGCGCAGGTTGTTTAAGATGCTGTCCTCATTGAGGACGGGGAGGTTGCAGAGGTCTGCGAAGTCATCCTGCGGAGGGGGCAGGAAGCCTCTTGCAGCTAGCCTTTGGGCCTGCTGTTCCTTGGACAGGGCCGGGAGGTGGACATAATGGATGGAGCCGTCGTGGTTCCTCTCCTGGAACAGGGGAAAAGCAGCATACAGGAGATCCTTACTAAGCTAAATGTAACTAAGGTGACACCAAAGAAAGCTGTACAGAGCATGATAACAGCACAGCCAGCACTCAGCTCTACCTGTAGTAAGAAGTAAAAGCCGAGGCTCTGAGGGTGCTGCTCCTGGGCTTTTCGGGGCCACAGTAGAACCCTCTGTACTGGCAGGTCCCCAGCCTCCAGAACCCACTCCTCTCCGCCACATTCCTTCACCTCTGCCAACACGTACAGGCGGCTAGGGTCCAGCCCCAGTGCCAAGGCTGCATCTGAGATCACCGAGGCTGCTGTTGCATCCTTCTGTACTCTAATGGGTGAATAAAACTAATTACTAAATGCAATAACTAAGTTAAAATATAGTTCATCCTGTCATGAATAGAGAAGAGATTCAATCAAAATTAAGGAGCTACACATACATTAACAATGATAATTTTACATTGTCCAAGAAAAGGTTAAACAGAAATATTGTGGCACACCAACCTGAGGCTGCAGCAGGCGGAAGATTCGGCAGCCAGCCGCGGGTAAATCTGGATCAGGTAGGAGCGCCCATCTTTGAGGCTAGCTGCCCCTCCTCCCCCACCTCCTCCACCTGCGTTCGTTGCCATGGTGGCAGCGCCATCTCTGACACTCATTCTGAGCCAGGGGGAGTGGCTTCAGCATGCCGCACCCACTGCCTCGCTCTCACCACGCAACACCTGCAAATGACATGTACAGATCAAAAAGTGACAAATAAGTTCATGCTGTCACATACTGACACTGGATCATGATAACAGGAGACTAAAGTCAGTTAACAGTCTAAAACATTCAGCCTGAGAGAGGGAACACTGACCCACAAACCAGTGATCCTAGTCCCAAAAAAAAATCCTCTCCGCTTGTTTCATGTAATTAGAAACACCGTAGCATAGTCTGGAGAGTGAACTGTTTCTAATATAAACTACTACAATGTTTTAAAAGCCTAAACAATGTGTCACTCTGATCTCTGAGTCTGCATTTCAAAATGCAAACAAAATAGTTCATTTTCAAACAAAGTCTAACAAACCACAGGGAAAGCTCATCTCTGGCCCTAGGAATTTGACATTCTTAACATATGTGAACTGTGCTATAGAGGTGTGTTTTGGATTAGCCAAGGAGGATGCCTGGTCAAGGTAAATAGGATGCAGGCCTGATAAATAATTAGTAAAAGGTTTGTAATTAGTGGCTTATCAGAAAAGCATGTTAGAACTATGTAGGTTAAACTAAACCATGTACTTATAGGAAATAAACTTTATCCCAAATGTTACAGAAATATCATGCCAAAAAATGATGCCAACCGTACATTATACCAACAATACATCATGTCATACCAGCAAACACATTAAAGCCAATTGCTACATTGAATAAATGAATTTACCATGCCAAGTTATAATCACATAACTTAACAGTAAACAGATGTAAAAGCCCAAAATCAGATTGTGTACAGTGACTCAGGTTGGTTGTAATCAGTCAATCTTTCTGTGGAAGGGAAGTCTGCCACCAGAGTTACTTTGATTATAGATTGGAGCAGCTGATTACACAAAATAGGCTTGTGTATATCTTCCATCTGTAATTTCTTTATCAACAATCAAATGGCTGCAAAGGCCACATGAAGACTTCAGTCAAGGAGATCACTGCAGGACTCAGTGGTGCTGCAAACCACTGGTGAACACTTTGTAGACTGGCCGGCCACAGGGAAGAGCACCTCTTGCATCACATCCACCAGAGATGACGACAAAATCACCATGGAAGCAACATCAACACAGCACCATCCACAAAATAATAACGAGAAGGATAATGACAAGAGATATCTGACACAGGGCTTGAGTACCCAGGCAGTATTGTGTATATTTAAAATGATACCTAGACATTATTTTACCATCTCAATCCGCTTGCCACAGCATGAGGGAAACTCCAGACACCCTAAAAAAAGCACTTCCTTACAATGCAAAAATTTACTGGATGGAGAAAACTGACTTAATTTCAAAATATCAAGCAAGAAATAGTTATAAAGGTAGGTATACACAACGTTACATGCGGTGCAACACACTTCAACCTCAGTAACCAACTTGTGTTATGACAAAGGCTTTTCACTGCTTTTGTAGGTTGACTCTATAAAATCTGTCTTAGGGAAACCCCAGCATTAGCTGGATTGAATGAAACCAGTTTCTCTGGTTTTCCCCATATCTAAAAATACATGTAAATGATTGCTGTTGGTCAAACCAGATTAAACTGCACCTGCATTTCAACAAATCAAAGAGACATTTTCCTTTTGCCAGGGAAGATAAATATCGTGGGCACAGAAACTATGTGCAATTATGCATTCACCTGTAGCACTGTAGCTGTAGCTGCAGTAGAGTAATTATGAGCCTGTTTGTTTGATGACAGCAACCAAGAGACAAAAACAGACGACACTCTTACTAAGACCACAAATGGTGTAATGAATGCAAACCAGCCACACTAACTCACTCACAGACACATAGGCTCATACAGTGGATGTATGACTTTGAACTCGGTGACAAGATGAATAGTTGAACAACCCGACTCTTCACCACTACCACCACGACTCATCTCTCTATCCAAGGATAACTCAATATTCGCTCCCTGGCAATGTCCCAACACCGAGATCCCACAACATCAGAGCCTAAAAAGCCCATTAACTGAAAACAAAGGAGGGCCTTGTTCAGGCATCAATAAGGATATCACTAATTTCCTGACTGAGGTGAAGCACTGCCCCAAAGATGTAACAGGCTAGTTCATAAACCAAACCACAAAATAACCAAAGGGGCTAAGTGAACCTCCTACTGATGAATCACATGATTGGCATCTGTGCCTGAAAACCCAAAATGAATTAAACAAGGGGGTACCTCTTCTGGACAGTGACATTGCTTCAAGGCAGGGAAGGGCAATCACATGCCAAAATCAGAGATGTCTGATTTTGATTCCAGTTAATCACTACTACACCAGGGGATAATCACTATTTACTAGACACCTCTAAATCTATATCTATATCTATATCTATGTATATATTTTTCCCCCTAATGAAATGCACCTAAAAACACAAATACAGTATACAGTCTTGTCATGAAAAAATATACTAGAAAATGGCCAAAAAATTAAGGATTGAGGAAAAAAAATATAATTTCCTAAAATTGACCACAAACAAGTACTAAAAAAAACAAACAAGAAAATGACCCAAAATATATAGAATTACACAATAATTGCCTAAAAATTACCACATTAGCAAAACCTAATTAAAATTCATAACATGACCTAAAAAAATGAGCATATTGACAAAAAAGCGGAAAAAAAAGAAAAGAGAAAACTGCCAGAAAATGACCCCAAAATTACAGAATAAACGGTAAAAAGAGAATTTCAAAATAAAAGCTCACGCACAGGCTTCATGGGTTCCAATGGGTTAACTGTTCGCTTAGACATGACAAAAAGTGCAACCTGCATATAGCTTGAAGAAAGAAACGATTAGAGCCATCTTGTTATTTGATAGGCCAGTGCAGGAAGTTCCTCAAGGCAGATATATTGTGTATGTAAAAGCAGTGGTTTTCCAGAGCACGGCGTACTAACATTATTAGACAATTATTTAGGCCTTATACTGCACTGTAATTAGACTGCATGTCTTATTACCACTCTGATTCCTTATACCTAAGCCTGCATTATGCATTTTTATTTCAGATGTAAACAGAGCTCTCTCTCTCTCAAACGTACCCCCAATTCTCTCATCAGCTGACAGTCACTGTGGCCAGCAGCGCTGTGGTCACTGTGCCACACCAGCAAGGTGGCAGCTACACCACCGCTGGGTGATGGAGATCCTCGCCAGTATTATGAAGCTATTAGCATCTTCTCTTGCATTTTGTTAAGCCATGGAGAAATGCAACTGTTTGACAGAGCCCTGAGGTATTTGAAATTAATTCGGCGTAACATCCGAATGAGCCACAGCCAAAGGAATGAGATCCAACCAGTGTTGTCTGTAACCAATATTGAGGCAGAACAATGATCTATAGTAGAGTGTGAACCACACAGACAGCAGCTGGCTTATGATGGATCACATAGCTTGACTTTGCCTCAGTAATGCATGCTGTCTAAACTGTAAGCCTCCCCTTGGGGGAACAGGAACCTGGCCTACATCACTGTATGGCAAGCAGACTGCACTGCTTTAGTAACCCGATCCAGAGGTCAAGTCCTGTAAGCAACGGGGCCTATAGTTTATCACTGCTGCCATTCAAGCAGAGATGGTTTATTTTCTCAACCTGAAAAATGAGAAATGTTAGAGTTTGAGATATGCCAAAAACAGGCAAGCCTAGGGAAAATGCTTGGCTCTCATGTGAGTTATTGTTTTCTTTCCTTCTTTCTGTATGACAGCAGGTTCTCCAGTCCTACAGATAAGTTTTGCTTTCACAAAAAAATGATATAAACAATTCTAACTCTGTGGACCCACTCATGTGCGGTGCAGTTATAAATTAATACACAAAGTATCATCTATCAAGTACTAGGTAGCCAATTAGCTAAATAGAGGATAGCCAATTTAAGCCACGTGCAAAAATATCAAACTGCGTCAACTGTGGCAAAGCATGTTATTTTTTTTTGTCTCTTCCACCACTGGTTTATTAAGGCCTGACTACTCACCACAGCAAAGAATAAGCATCTCTCCCAGCTCAATGATGCCAATCCAAGCCACATACTCAAACTGTTTCTGAGAAAAATCTGGACATCATTTTTGTATTTTGTTAGTGTGTCATGCTATTAGAAGAGTCACATTTTACATATTTATGTCTTTATGCTTTGTGTCTCCAGGGTCAGATTATAAAATGGGAACTACTAATAAAATAATTGTGCTAGCAGACACATTATTTCAGAACTCAAAAGGGTGTTAAGAAGAACACAAATCCAACATCCCCTGAAGCTACCATGACTGATCTTTTTGGATTCTCCATGCAGCTTTCACACAAGCTTTGTTTTTGTTTCTCTTTTGTGTCTCTCTCTGGTGCATAAGCCCGTCAACAGCGTTTTACAACTGTTGAACCTGTGACATTTTATGTGGTTTGTACACATTCATAATGAGCATTGATACAGAGCCCTCATTACGAATGGAAAAAGGACACAGACTACCATATGAGACTGGCAAATGCAAATAAAGCAACAAAAACAGAGCCCAGCAATCGGAGCTAGGCTAACTCTGGAATCATTTAGGTCACATTTGAGAATACAGGAGGGGAAACGGAGCTTCTTAAGAGCCATGAGCTTGTGCCTCTGCCAGGCTAGCTGACCACAGGCCCCAAAACATGCAAGCCTGTAAAATCCCAAAGCATGCAAAACTGCAGAAACCACAAAAGACACCATCATCATTATCCTCCATCATGAGCTCCGTCTGGTTTAAATCTGTCACTTTAACTCCTGAGCTGCCGATGTCCTCTAAACCAGCTTCAAAAGAATAAACACACAGATATGTCCGGATGTGTGTGTCTGTGTGTGTGTGTGTGTGTGTGTTCTCTCTCTCTAAGTGGCAGAGAGTGAGAAGTAAACAGTTAAAAGAGAAAAAGAGAGGGCGAGGAGAGAGAGAGAGGTCCCGGGAGACAATCAAAGGCAGCCGGGGTCTTGGAGATAATGCAGCTCCCTCCCTGCAGAGGCGATCCTCCGTGAGGATGCCCAGCATTCCACAGATAAGACGTGGGGTCGTCTGCTCTTTGGAGGCTTAGCCTGGCACTTAAACTGCTTACTCAGGGTTGAGGGAAGATACTACACAACAGGACAACAGCTGAGGAGAAAGAGAAGGGTTCTTTAGCTGCTTACTATGGATTGGAGGAGGCATTAATAACAAACAAGCTCTTTAACTCAATTATTTTTCAAGGAGGTACCTCTCATCCCCCCACTACCCTTGGACCAACCTTAATCCCACCGTAACTAACCCCTCATCTAGTCAAGGAGCAGGCTTGTGATAAGATAATCCCACTGCACAATTGCCAGTACAGAGATGTTTCATAAATACAATAGATGAATTACAAAATAAAATATAAACGCAGATGAGAAAATATGGTTCATTAGCTTTTTCTCATGAAGCTTCCAGATTTCTGAGACCACACATGTCCATGTCTGGAGTGCTGGGCGGATTTTCAGTCCTCTGCCTCGAGGGAGCTTTCAGAGACAGCGTTCAAGGGCCAGCATTTCACTGAGCCATGCTGTTAACACTTAAAGTTATGGCCTATTTAATACGGCATAATTCTGAAAAGCCCTGTTTTGTGAGAGCAATACCATCTCCAATCAGTATATAAAAGTGTTTCTTCTCACATGCAGACAGACAGAAAGAGTGGCTAATACCGAATACACCACTTCCAAATTGGATGTATGTGATGGAAAAAAAAGAGATTCTAGGAAAAATGAGCGGCATAAAAGACGTACTATTTTAACGGGGCAAGAAGTAACTTCATTATTACTGAAGGTGGAGCTGGCAGTGGGAGGAGGAGGCGTGCCGATATGAACAGTTGGCTGGTTTGACACACTGGCAGAGCTGAAACGAGCCAAGTGGGTCTTACTCTCTCCTTCCAGCTCAACTCCCAACGCCTACTCCTCCTCACCCACTTCAAATAAACAGCAACAAGCTCCACCCTGAGAAGGAGGAGAAGTGGCAAGCTTGGAGTGCTGCACTGTTGAGACAGAAAAGAAAAATGTTGCCTCTATATGGCCGGTTTTTGTGGCGTTTATGACCTCAGTGAGAACAGTGTGGAGGCCTTGAGTGTTATGCTCTTAGTCAGTGCTGTAGACAGTTAATTGGTCCTCCCAAGACAGGCATGCACACACACATATATAAACAGAGCGGGCAGTCAGTGCTGAGACACCAACCGAGTGACTAGCTGGTCTGGCAGGAAGTGAATGAGCCAGTGATACACTGAGGCAAATGAACTCCAACCAGAGTCTCCGCAACTCTACATTTCTCCCTCTACATTTAGACTATCAATTCTGTTTCTCACTCCCTCGGTCTCTCCTTTGCATGTCTCACACCCTCTCATACACACACACACACACACACACGCACACACACACACAGAGAGGTCAACCCACAGGAAGTAGGTTATGATGTCAGCAGCGTGTCTGGACTAAAGATATATTGACTCCCAGCATTCCACTTCAGCGGCACAAGAGGATGTTTGATAAACTCACGTCAGAGCTACGAGCAGCTCTTATTATGGCAATAGTTTGTCTTTCACATTACTATGATAGTATTATGAGTAAAGAAATGACACGGTCGACTATTTATCTCCGAGTCAACTTTACTTTACAAATGAGTATTGGTACATTTTGTAGAGCTGAGTCTGTTCTGCATCAATCTGCCACTAAATCAAACTAACACATTTCAGCTGGATCCAAGGTAGTGTCAGAAATATCAGCATATGACAGGAAGCACTGGGATTTTCTCTGATTCCAAAGTTATACAAGCAGGACGCTGGGTAACATTTATGGAACATGGAGCCCTGTAAACAACCAATGTTAAAAGTGATGCTTTTGTTACTTTTTAAAATATACCACCGCAATATTTAAAAAAAAAAAATCCCAACTTCATTCAACAGATTATAAATAAGCTTTATCTCTGGAGACACCTGGTTCTGCAAGTTTCCACATTGTGAGAAGACTGGTGGTGGGTGGAGTATCTGAGGGACAGCTGTGGTCGGCTGGTTTGGTACAAATCCCAAGGCAACGTTTTTGTATTTTTTTTTTTTTTCTACATCCCACTCCACAGACAAAGGCCAGTTAAATACAAAGGCAAACTGTTAACAAAACAAGCTGAACACAAATGAGAATAGAAATGTTTTATGCATGTTGTTGTATGTTTAAACATCATGTGGGGAAATGTACAGAATAATTACAAAGGACTTTGATCACTCCAAATTTAATCCATGTAAATATGACAACCACATAGTTTTGCTGAAACTATGTGGTTGTACTAAAAACTAAAAAGCAACTAAAAGCTGAGGCCTGCTAACAAGCCTGGCAACTACTTCTAAATCAAAAGAAAAAAGGAAAAAAAAAAGAGATGTCAGGTTTTCTGGTGTCTTTAACTGGGGTGACAAACAGGGAGAATAAGAGGTCAGAACAACTCCTGTATGTATATATTACAACCGCATTTTTTATTTGATTTAAAATGTGAACCCGCTGACAAATCATTGCCACTGACAAAATGATGCAAAGTGAATTTCGTTCATTTGATTATGGAGAACCATGAGCAACTCCTCGCTATGCTTGGACATGCAGGAATAAGGAATGGTTTTTGTTTTTCAGTGTCCTTTGCTGTGTGTCCAACTACATTTAAGTAAGTTCATACATAAATCACAATATGATACTTGTTGTTTTTATTGACAACTGACCATTATGTGGTTGTTTTTTTGTTGTTGCATTCAGCAGGTGTTTTCTCTTTAGCCAGAATAGATCAGTTCTAAAAATAGGATTTATTCTTGTAAGTGACTGAGCAGTGGTTGAGTACATACTGACAAATCAATCTGTAAAAAATATTTAAATGCACATCCCAGGTCTGAACAGGGTAATGAGTATGTGTGAGACAATGTTAAATTCCCGCATCACAACTCGAGTCAGAAATGTGCTCAGACAGGTTACTGGATCTGACTCAGTGAGGATGAGTAAGTCAGATCGCATTGTGGAGAGACAGATTCTCACTCTTCATAGTAACCAGGCACACTTCAAGGAATCAAATTTACAACCCACACATCGATGTTTCACTGTGTGAGAATAATGCACATGCAAAAACAACAGAGACAGAAAACACGATAAGCTGCTAGACAGTGGCAGGCGGTGTAAGTCACTCTGTTGGCTGATGCCAAAAATTTCCAAAAGCTTTACTGCACTCGTGCTGTCGCGGAACAAAGTCAATTCAGCATGCAGCTGGTCACAACTTATCACAAATTACATGTTTGTTTGAGAGTGAGCAGTCCACTATGCGGCAGTGATGTTAATGCAACCATTTTGCTGTGCACTGATTTTTTTTTTTAAATGTTTCAAAATCAAAACTTCCAGGTGCATCTGAGCTCCCTCCATGGGGCGATGAGGAAACTCTGCTGTAGGCCGAGCTCCTCTCCTCTCCTCTCCTCAGGGGAAGTAGAGCTGGAGACTATTGAGGTATCCATCACCACTACAAGTCTCCCTGCCTGACCTAATGGAGATGAGAGGGGCTGGCCCTTTGCCAAGTCAGGCTGCATTGTCCTCTGGGCACAATGAGACAGAGGGAAGGGAAACAGATTCAGTGTTTGTGTGTATGTGTGTGTGTGTGTGTCTTTTGGGATGCACAAATGTACACAGGATTTGGGTGAAAGAGAGAGAGAGCTTCTGTTGCTGCTGAGAGGTGGTAAATCAGCCTCTGGGTTGAGAGACTCCAAGGAGTGCAGATGCACCCAAATGGCTGTGAATGGATCAGAGCCCTCCCACTGGAGCCATGTGGCCCATACGGAGACACTGCCTTTTGTTTAAAGGGACCCAATACCTCAATCAGGGAATTAACTCATCCAGCAGACACCAACTGGACTGGATTGAAAGCCAGAGATAGACACAGAATCTGTGGCGAGAAAGTGAAGGGAAGGAAAAAAAGAAAAGGGGCAGTCTAATGGCTCATCTCCTCCCCCCGTCTTTAAGTCAGCTCCCAGGCCGGCCAGCCACAAACAATAAAACCAGAGCTGAGGAGCATCTGTTGCCTCTGTCTGAAGAGGAGGATAAAAGAGAGAAGAGCTGCAGGGATCCTCTATTTGCCTTGTTAATACTGCCCTATTCATTCTTCGTGTAGCCAAGCCCATGGTCAAAAATGTCTTCCCTGCCTCAGACACGCTGATAGAAAAGAAACTTGAAGAGCAGAAGAGGACATTAATAATAAAGACCATAAACAAACCCCTAAGTCCATGTGATTGAGGAACAGAGGCATTTGAAGATATCTCCCTCAGCCATAACTAAATCAAGTAAGTCAACATGTCTGTCACAAGAGATTAGTATAATCCATGACAGCAATGATAATCAATTGTAATAAGGTCATCTGAGCATACTGCATTGATCTATCACTCCAAAAATCATGCGTCTGAGTCATGTATTGACAGCCTGACAACTGGGCGGCTGCTGTCCATTTGACATTCCTCGGAGGTAGGTTGTGACCCTGCGTTTATACATAGATCTTTCCAGGTCATGTGAAGTGGGGCGGCAAACACTTTAATGCACCTATAGCCGGCGTTAACATAACTACTTTAAATTAATTTAAATCAAGGTGCTGCTATAACACTCTAGCCTTCACGTGTCAACTGTTTTAGCCTCGGCTCAAGACACCCCTTCTTTATGTGCTTTCCCCAGTTTCCTTGCCACCTTTCTCTCTAGTTTGTACTGCAGTTTTTTATCCTGCCTCCCTGACTGCACCCCTTCTATCTCTCCAGTTCTCCTGTCACACCAGTGTCTTTCACACAGTCTCCCCCACACTTCTCTGGGAGGCCCTGCTGCTCCTCCGCTGCCTCACCTCATCGACCCCCCACTGTCGCCCCCCTTCTGTTCCCCACTGCCTCGTCCAGATGCCAGGCTAGACTGAGCAGAGCAGGGGAGCAGGGCAGTGAGTCTTGAGAGAACTCTGTTTACTATAAAAAGCCCTGGTCCCAGTATTTTTTATTTAAATGTTATACTCTTTTACTTTCCGGTCACCCAATCAGTCCTTCTGCTTCATTAGACCTGCAGGCAGACAGATCAGATGGAGGAGCAAAGAGGCTTACAGCAGTTCTGACTGAACTACTAAATCTTACAACTGCTTTGTTTTTCATCAAACTATTACAAACCAGTTTCGAAATCCTGCAACAGACAAGCACGGAGCTTACATGCAAATGCACATGCAAAGTCTCCCCGATATCCCGGCCTTGAAGTTTCTGCCTCACAGGGTCTCTTCTCCCGAGGTTCTTTCATCCAGAGGTTAACGCTAGGATAGACGATGCATAGTGACAACGATGGTGGGGAGAAATGCATGTCTTCAATCAGTGTGATGAGCTGAAACTCGAGATTCAGAGCAGCAGCGTCTGCATGAATTACACCAGCTCAGTGAGGCCATGGCATGTTTGCCATAATGGAATCCAGAAGGCTCTGTGTTGTCTGATTGGCTATTTTGGGATTCCATGCCGGCTGGCGGTGACAGGGAATTCCGGAGTTTTCCGGGCCAGTCATCTCAGTCAAAGATCACAAGCTGGGGTGCCATATAATGTTGGACTAATAGAGTTGATTTGTTTAGACCTGGGGTGGACATGCAGGTAAAAGGATGCCAGGTACTTCTGATCTTCCCTGATTTTAAAAGTCTGAAGATTTTGGCTCCAAGAAAAACTTTTGCTTTGGCTCACAATCTGCAGCTGAGTCAATACCGCTGATGGGACAGCTTGTTTATTTGACTCAGGTGCATTTGTTTTTCGGCAGACAGTGGCGACCCAGGTTGGTCTCCAGTTAAGGAAACACTTCCTCCTGTTGAGCGTGGGCAAGCAGACATATACACACACACATTTGTCTTAAGATGTAGGGCAGCTGCAAGCAGGAATCAGGAAGAGGAAGTGAAGGGAAGGAGGCAGACAGAGGGGATATTGTACACACTCACTCATGTGGGCTACTCTGCTCTAAAAACACTTCCCAAACACATGACTCCATTGTGGCACCAGCACAGTCACTGCACTGCACTGAGTTCATACTTAAGCACCCCCCACCCACACACACACACACTTTCTTTGTTCCCTACAACTACAGTATCAGACAAAAGGTTGAGACAGCAGTGTAAAAGGCAAACCTCTTGATCTCTCCACATCAGACAGATCCCTTCAGTCAATATACAGCACACATAGCAGGGAGAAGTTTGACTGAGATTTAACCTAGCGACTGCAGACAAATCCCTCTGCTCCCCATGGTACGATGACAGGTCTACCATGCTGTGGTATCAGTGGCTGAGGTGGTGATGGAGCTTCTAACCAAGGCAGTGACAATGTCACACACCACTCATTTCTGAGTTTCCACAGTCACCTGATCAGCTGGTTTAGTGACATTTCAGATACTATCAATGTGTATCCAAAAGCACAGTTTCTTTCCAATGTTACCATATTGCTGGATTTTTACAATGCATTTACAGAACTTCTCAACTCTAAATCCTACTGCATTTCTTTAGGCAAGTCCCATGTTTTCTCTGTAAAAGACAGCACATGCCCTTAGGTGCCCTAACCAGTGACTTCAGTGGTTCCCAGATCTGGGTTTTCAGTCGTTGTTCCCCTATGGAACTGCCTCTCTCTAAATATTGAAACTGTAAAGACTGTCATAAGCATGAGGAAACCTTCAGAAAACCCATCTCTACTGCTGATATTTTCATTTTGAATTATTTGTATTTGTCTATTTTGTTTGGGATAAATTTTAAACATGTTTTTCCTTTACAGTCCTTGACAGGAGCTGACATCCAACATGGACATGCATGGGACAAATAGCAGCAGGAGGTCTGGCTATAAGGAGCTTGTCTGTTTAGAGTAATGAGGAGGAAAATAACATAATCTCAGGCCTACTAAGATACTAATAATTATGTACTGCTACATCTGCTGTAATCTACTGAAAACATCTTCCCTGGGGTGCAACCTAATGATGTTTGGGTGGCCTGGCAGATTCACACACTGAGGTGTGGATGGTAAGCATCTTATCCAGGATAATACACTTCTAACCTAAAATATATGCACCTAGGATTGCCTTTTTGACCTAAATCAAACCAAAACCAAAATGGCTTTGGAAAAAAAGTGGCTTTGATGATACCGAAAGAACAAAACTGATGCAAAGTATACTGTGACATGTCATGTGAAAGACTATGGAGACAATACTGCTTTTAAAAAGACACACAGGCCAAGGTCCTACATTTTTCTGTATAGATCGCATAATTTCTCTTAATACCTCCTTCCCCGCAACCAAGGCCAGACCCATCTGAAT
The DNA here is from genome assembly GCA_900302555.1 of Myripristis jacobus. Taxonomy (NCBI): domain Eukaryota; kingdom Metazoa; phylum Chordata; class Actinopteri; order Holocentriformes; family Holocentridae; genus Myripristis; species Myripristis jacobus. The sequence goes on from OMLB01042738.1 coordinate 16,438, forward strand.
GATTTCCCTGAGATGAAATGTAACTTACATATGGAGTCATTCAGCAGTGACCAGAGTCAGACTAAAAGGGTAAAAATAGAGCAAAAACAAACAGAACAGAGTAGGGCCCAGCCAAAGTAGAACACATAGCCAAGATCTACTGTTCTTGGTCCCTTGTGCAGCTTCAACCCTCAGCTAGTCTCTCACTCTCTTTCCATCTGTGCCCCCGCCCCCATATCTTTCCCTCTGTGTCTCTCTTGTCTAGATTTTGCCTTGCTTTTTCTTTTTCATTCTTCCACTCTCCCTCTCGTCACTCCTCATAGCCCTTCAGGCATCCACTGACTGGTCAGACTCGGCTTCAGTCTGCAGACGGACACAGAGTTCAAGCCAAACAGGGAATACAAAGTCCTCTCACACTGCAGTCTGTCCCGCTGACATGTCCTTCTTTGCTCCATTTCAGCTGAAAAAAATCTATGCAAAGGCTAACACAAATCAATATGACAACATAACAGATAAACAGAGTTCATATACAGTACGTAGAATTTCCTCTCCCAAAGAAAACTGGCACCAGAACCACTTAAGAGTATGCCACAGTATACAAGTTTAAATCTTAAGGTTATTATTATCCATGCAAGGCAGGCTTCCAGCTAAATCTCACATGAGCTAGTTTCAGTTTTTAAAAATGAGGAATAAGAAATGCAACGGGTGAGACTTGTATCCACTGGGGCAACACTGTGGTGTCTCTCCCAGTGGCTCCTGGCATGCAAAATGGGGATGGTCTATCACACCTGCTGCCTCGCCTGCCTGGTTATCCATTTCTCCTCTCATCTCGTCTCAAATCTCTCCCAAGTGTCACTGGGCAACAGATGCCATAAAGGTCATCTAGAACAACTGTGAATAAAATTAGAAACACTTGCACCCTCTTTTGCAGAATCCAGGTCTCATTTTTTGTGACTTAAAATTAGCTCTTAAACTGCACTCCTCCCTTAGATCTTCATCTCCTGTATCTATGCAGGAAATGCAGTGTCTAATAGATAAAATTTTTAAGGGTTCCTTGTGTTCGCCAAGATTCACTTGACCATTTCATGGAAAGCACAGGTGTTCCTAATATTTTGTACCCTAAATATGTATCCACCAATTCTATGTGACACTATGTGAGTGAAGAACCATGGAAAGAGCACACTACAGGATCTAGGCTAATATTCATCTCTTGTCATGCAAGCGGGGGTTCAGTATAAAACATATATAAAGATAGATTTTCTTCAAACAGAAAAGTGTACAGCTCTGCACACCTCAGCAGTAACACAACAGGAATACACAGTCACATGTGCTGGTTAAGATAAGATAAGACAGAAGTGGATTAATCCCAAAGGAAATTCTTGAACCATAGATTGCTCAATGTAGTTAAGCACATGGTAGTTAAGTTAATACTAACAAAGAAGCTCCCAAATAACAGAATAGAATAACAAGAAAAATAAGATGTATGAGTAAAATTTAAAAAAAACAAAACAAAAACAAAACAATTTTATTTTTACTCTATGCTGGTTCTGTGCCTTCCTGGCTTTGGATAATGAAAGATAAAATGTGGAGGTGGAGCAGTGTTTTACATTAAAAAAAAAAACACACAGATTAAGCCCAATTTAGCTTTTAAATAAATAATAATAAAAACAATAATAAAAAAGAAAAGAGCGTCTAAACATGGTATTGTGTTACTGGATCAAATTTCTTAATATTAAGAAAGAGCTGATGTAAAGCAACCACATCTGTTTTGTTTTTGCTTTGAATTAAAAAGTAAAAAAAAAAAATA
>OMLB01042739.1:0-24830 GCA_900302555.1 Myripristis jacobus
ACAGGGACCCTCCACCCTTTGATCTGGCTGAGTTCGGGGTCGGCAACATCGATCAGCAAGGGCAGGCGGGGCATCCATACGCTCATCTCCAGCTGGGAGCTCAGGAAACTGTAGGTGAAGTTGAGCGACACCCTGCTCTTCCCCCTCGTCTCCTTCCCGTTCACATACACATAGTCGCAGCGCTCCGACACCTGGGCGAGGTAAGGGAGAGGAAAGGAAAAGAGAGCGCAAGACAGAGGTGGTCAGACAGAGATAAAGAGGAAAAAATGTAGAATCAGAGGCTTATGAATGCATTTGATTAGAGATTATGTACCACTGCTTTATAATACACCATTCATTCATTCAAAAATTAGGTGTTTGGCAGAGCTTCTTATTACATGAATACAGTTATAAAGTTATACTTTTACCTGTGAGACCCAAGTTCAAGTCCCGCCTCTTGCAAGACTTTGTATGTGATGAAGACTGTGGTCAATTTCCAGTTTTTTATACCTAAACCTAACCCTTATCTTAACCTTGACCAAGTAGTTTTATGCATAAACCTAACTTTTCCTTAACCTTAACCAAGTGTTTTTATGCCTGAACCTAACATTCCCTTAACCTTGACCAATTAGTTTTATGATTGAACCTAACCTTCCCTTAGCCTTAACCAAGCGTTTTTATGTCTGAACCTAACCTTCCGTTAACCTTAACCAAGTGTTTTTATGCCTGAACCTAACCTTTCCCCAATCTTAACAAAGCGTTTTTATGCCTGAACCTAACCCTTACCTTAACCTTAACCAAGCATTTTTATGCCTGAACCTAACCTTCCGTTAACCTTAACCAAGTGGTTTTATGCCTACATCTAACCTTTCCTAATCTTAGCCAAGTGGTGGGGCGTGACCCAGCTGCTGTATTTGATTAGAAAGACAAGAATTTAATGAGAATGTGTTGAATATATTAGGTTCTTTTTGTCCGGTCTCTTAGTTTTTCACTAAACACAGCCTCTTCTCAAATACTGTGTGATGGAAATATCTGGCACTCCTTCAAGGAAATGTAAGGTGTCAAGTCTACTCAAGCACCTGTGTGAGCATGTGTGTGTGTTTGCGTGTGTGTGTGTGTGTGTGTGTGTGTTAATATGCACACAAGAAATGTGACTACTCTTTGGTGGAAAATCAACTTAACAGATGGAGTTGGTGAAAAAAAAAAAAAAAAAAAGAAACACAGACCTGTTTCATCCAAGCACAGAACAAAGCGCTGGTTCAAACCTTGGCGCGTCTTGATTGGCTGGATGAAGTACAACTCAAATCAGTTACCGAGGCGCTCAGATGTATGTCCAACATAGACAAATGACATAGCAGGGACATCTGAGGCAGCTATCATTATCTTTAAAGCGCCAGAATCTCTTCATCAAACTTTTCTCCCACCCCCCTCTCTCCCTACAGAAGTCGAAAAGGACCGAAATCTATTTTACAATCTGTCGTCGGATTTTGTTTATAATCACTTGCATTTCAATTCATTTGAAGTTCAAATATCATCATAAGCTTGATTGGCACAGCTGGTAATTTCAGCACATGTCCACAGCGCTGGAGGGCAATTGCTTTTTCATAACAAACCGGACTCAAGAAGACAGTCGTCTGTCTCCCCTTCCTTACATGTAACTTGGCAGCTTTACTTTCAGATGATGTCAGACCAGCCCCTATCTCTGTGGAGCAACGCTGACAGCTTGGTAGCTGTCAAATCTCTCCTCCTCCCTTTTGTGCCCTCTTTCTTTCTCTCTCTCTCTCTCTCTTTCCCTCTCTTTCACTCTCACCATGCTTTGCTTTCTATTATCTGCTATGCATGTTGCTGTTCCTGTCATCAGAACAGGTTGTGCTTTGCAAAAAAAAAGAAGAAAAAAAAAATCTGAGACGCAAATCAAAGAGAGTAAACTCAACTGTAATTCAGCTGACTGTCAACAGTTCTTAGGATTGATGTTCCCCAAATTACATTCTGTAATCACGTCATCTATAAAATATTGCCAGCGCTCAGAAAAAGCCCGGTTGCCCAACATCATGTGTCAGGTGTTTAACTGCGGGATGTCAGTCTCCCGGTTTGATTACTGTAACATTATGTGGCATTACTGGATTGAATCCATTTGGCTGTCAACACTGAGAGTGCATATCAGATCGCTGCGGCGAACTGCATCAAACCAGGTGGCGCTTGACTCAAACAACTTCAAACAGGAAAAGCACGGTGTGATCGAAATATTGCTTGGAACAGAAAATTGAAATGTAAGTCGTGTTGTCGACAAAATGAACAGTCACCTGGTTATCATCTCATTTTGACTTACTTTTATTGCTTTTCGCTCTGTTTAACCACTTTATCCCTCACACACTTTATGTAATCCCCTTTTTACACCCTTTCCATGCAATCTATTATTAGAGGAAATAATAATACAATCGTTAAAGAATAGGAGACTATAAGCCTATAAGGGTGCAAATTTTTTATTTTAAGTGAAGATTACATTAAACTAGACTAAAGCCGCTCTCAGTCAATGCCTTACAGTAAGGGGTTTTAGAGTGATCTTCGAAATTAGTGTGAAACAGCCTAATTGGAGCTAAATCTATTTTTAAATCTTCTGGCGTGTATTGCCATTAGGGAAAAACTGACTGTAGCTTCACTTTTGAATAGCACAGGCTTGTAATGTCAGCGGACTGAGAGAAAAGCCTGAATTGCCTTCTGGTTGTTGCACATACAGCATGTATATATGTGTGGTTGGTTTAAACTGTGGTAATGCGGTTGTTTGGATGTGATGTGGTTGTCTGATTTTGCTGGTGCTGAACAGTGCGGTGCTTGTGTGATGTGATGATCGCCGTATGTATCAGAAAAAGCACATCGATGTAAATCAGAGAGTTTGTTAGAGGGTGGATGTGCCCTTTGACACTGACACACACACACACACACACACAGACACACGAAAGCATGCAGTGATGTGCAGGATTTCTAAAAGCAGCCATCCATAGAGACAGAGAGAGAGAGACGGAGAGAGAGACAGAGAGAGAGAGAGAGCTGAAAAAATCAACTTCACTCCTCATTGAGTCTCTTAAGGCTCTTCTGTCTTTGTTCTCTTCTCCGTGTTCATTCTCTCTCTCTCTCTCTCTCTCTCTCTCTTTCTCTCTCTCTCTCTCTCCCTCCTTGGCGCTTCTTAAATGATGAAAAATCCTCTATCACAGTGTTGCAGTAGGCAGACAAATTGAGCATAGGGCCTCCCCCTCTCCTTTAAAACGAACAGATTCTTATTTAAAGCAACAGCCTTCTTTCTCCTTTCCTCCTCCCCATGGCACAAAGAGATCCACAAGCATGCACGACACAAGCTGCCGACTCCCCCACATACACACGCGCATAGACACACAGACACGCACACACACACATACACACAACTACTCAGATTTCGCAGCCCCTGCCCCCTCTGTCCCCTGGTTCACCACCAGCACTATTTCTGGTGGGGACTTGGTGCTTCATGGTAGTGGACAGCAGTGATGTTCCAGTAATAAGATCCTAATTGAGCATGAATGAAAAATCCCCAGGGGAAAGAATTAGACAGGCTTACAGATAGGAAGCAGCTCCAGGTGTTTGGCCAAAACCAGGTCTGGGTGCTGGTTTATAGCCTGGAGATGAATTGTGTCTGGTCTGAGACAGACTGGAGCTCTGTCAGGGGGAAACCAACTCGAGCTGCATGTTGCTGGGGGTAATTTAACCATTTCCAAATCAGAGCTGTACTCGTGTCCCTGTTTTGTTGGATATCTGCAAAGGGGTGTGAGACATGGTGCTGAGATGATGCATGTGTCAAAGAGTGAATAAGCCTGCCAGTGCTCTATAATTTCTCACTCAGAGAGCTGGTTGTGATGCTGTTCACTTGGCTGGTGTCAGTTGTTTTTTATGTTGTTTTCCTGTTTTCAATAACAGATAGCTCTTGTCTGGCCGGTGATGTCACCAGGCTTCCTGTATCTACTGTCATTATTTAGAGAGACTTTTTTTTTTCCATCCAGTGTGGATAGAAACTTCATAAGAGTGTTTTCCTGAGGGCAATTCAGCAGACGCTAATGAAGTCGTCTTTATCTGGCATTTTCAAGCTTTGCCAGCTACTGAAATTAGATTTGCTGGGCGCAATATGTAAGATTATATTTTATAAGCCTGATTTGCTGTTGTTAGTAGTTTTCAGCACATCTCCAAAACAAAATTAACTGATACACTACCATGCAACTGTGGGTTATTACACATCCCAAAAGACTGCGCATACTTACTTCACAGGGTTTTATTGTAGCTTTGTGTAAATAAAATTTCGAAGTTAGAGGCCATGGAGTTTGTTTTACAATGCCAAGATGTGTGATTCCCCCCCACTGGAGCATTCACTGTAAATACGTTACAGATGGTGACTAACCTTTATGCTTTTTAAAAAGAGACTCCAAAAGTGTCAGTAGCATCGGAAGTAGGAAAGAAATGGGAATAGCGGAACAATAAATGTGTGAAAAACATTTGACACTCCTCCTTCCATTTGCTGCAGCCTCTGTGGTTTTAATGTGCCGGTGTTTTGGCTACGTTGCTTTCATCAAGGTGTAAAATGTCATGCACTTCAGGAGCAGCTGTCTGGCGGCCTGAAGAAAGACAGTTGAGGAAGTGCAGGGCATAGGGATGAGCCATTAGTTGAACTCAGGCAGCTCGTGATTTATTTCATGACTGAACCCCATTTTTCTGTTTTCTGCTGTGAATGCAACTATTCAGGCATTTCTACCAGCTTTAAAAATAAGCTCAACCAGATTCGTGTATTTATTTTATTTTCAGCACAGCCATTTAAATTTCCAAGGAGAATGCCTTTTAAAATCTTGAGGATTTTAATACGGGTACAGTTACATCTCTAAAATAATCCTATTCCGGGCTTTTATACAGCTTGCATTTATGTAGTTCTACCTATTTTTATTTTTTTTTTATCAAGTAATACCCATAAAAAAAGCCAGACGTCAACTTCTGGCCAGCCTACGTACTATTAAGCAAATATAGTATGACTGGAAAAGCTATTTGGAATAGGTATCGTTTCAACTGTCTGATGATTCTTACGGGACATCTTCAAACTACATTATAGCTCTAATAACAAGAAAATGTTATAACCTGCAAACTACTGCAGATAAACCTGTGTACCACCAACCTCAGCAGCAAAGCAACAGGTCATTGCGAAATATTTATGTTGAAGAACGTCATCGCTGCAGTCGACGTGTAAATCACATGGCGTCTTGCATTTTGGTTTGGATTTTGACATTTCCTTGTGACTTATGAAGTCTCTGTTAAGGTCATGCATGACTCCGTATTTGAAAGTAGACAGTTATTGATTTATTCCATGATTGAACCCATTTTCCCCTCTCCTAAGTGAATGGAACCATCTAAATGTTTCCCCCGATGCTACAGCAAGAATATACAGCTGGCTCGACGGAAACAAAGTTCCTGGCAAGAGGCACGGGACAGAAAAGAACTGGACGAATTTATTTCATAACATGTGAGCTCAGGTCAGACTGAGGGATTGGTCACACATTTCTCAACCTAACCTCTTACGGCAAACTTTGATCAGATCGTGTTGTTTAAAATGAGCGTGCATGCGCCATATGTTGTGGATCTGTGTCCCACAGGTATATATGTACTGCTGGTTTTAACCTTCCTCTGCTCTTTGTTCATTTAAATGACACCTGCAGCTGCGTTTGTGGCGAACCGGTGAATGAAGCTCTTACTCAGTGGCTGGGAAGCTGAGCTGGTCCTGAATGCTGAGTGTTTGAGTGACTCATTGGGTCTCTTCCAAAGCCACGGTGTTGCTGCAGTGATTAGTTCTCTTTCCATCTCTAATCCTCAGCAGGTGGAGGAACACCGGATCATAAAAATGTCAGGGGAAAATGTTACTCCCATATTGAAATAGTAACCAATCAATGCATTTAAAAGCTGCTAGGACCACATGGGGGAGATCATGGAAAGTGGGTTCGCGTTGGAAATGTTTCACAGATGGGCTTCTATACTGGCAAATGAGTGAGCATGTTGGGAGCCTTGTCTGGTTGTTAACCAATTCATCTGGGAACTCCAGGAGGAAATCTGCTGCCTGAATAACCATTCATGACCAGGTCCATAAAAAACTAAAAGATGGCTTTAAGAGTGGATAAAGTGCTTATTTGATCCACCCGTGGTGTTTGAAAATTGCAGTCAATACGCGCCAGGACAATATTCCTGAAGTGATTGAAGAACGGGTTCCTGGATATTCATCAAACCTAAATGTCTTTTTCATGTGTTTAACCTTATTGACTCTAAATATTCTCAACTTGTTTTGTTCGCATGTCTAATAAGAATAATGGCATTTATTCTGGATGACTTAGTCTTAATGATAAAAATTATAATCATAGCTTTTCTTTGATGTCATTCCAAAAAGTGATACACCAGCTTATCTGTTTAGCAAATGTATGATTAAGTGAAATTCCCATTCAACAAAAACAATAACAATATTCACATAGCTATTGTTGAATTAATAAACTGCTAAATGATTATTAAAAAAATGCACAATTAGGGTGGGAGAAAAGGCTCAAGCAATGCAAAGGATGATTTCATTTATAGCTTTAATGTGTAAATAGTGAGGACACATCGATGAGGATTCAAAAGACACACGTGTTAAACTATTGGATTTTCATAATGACATGCATTGTAGGTAATATTCACAAAATACTGAGCTATAATTCACCCATTCGTTGCATTTATCCTTACGCAACTGAGTATTTTTGTGCATTTGCAGAGGGCATTTTGTGACTGAATGTTGACATCATCATGTTTCGTCTTCCTCACATGTGTGGGACAAGCCCAAGTGTTAGGAAACAAGCACACGCAGCACTGAGGAAGTCAATTAATAATGTGAGTCACACAGATGACATGCCAAGCAGTATTTTTTATATCGAAAACAGCTTTTTCAGATTAGGACTGTTCACTGCTAGGGCTCCAATGTTTCAAAACTGAAAATGTAAAATTACTCCGCTATTACGGGGGCGTCATGATGTTAACAAGTCAAAAGGTCACCATGATGACGCTGACATTTAACCAATAAATATATTTTTGTCCAAGTAAAATTTAACATCTGAGAGTTTCATTGAGATACAGTTCATAGTAATGTAATTGCATGCCTTGGTATATATTCATTTATTCATTTTTAATATACATGATGTTCCGCTTAAAGGAGCAGTTCATGTATAGATCCAGTGTTGCCAGTTTTTTTTGGCAGGAAATAATTCCGTGAAATTTCTCCTGTCAAGGATTGTGGATTATGGTAATTATCCATGACATTAGTTTTGGAAAGAGCTGTTGGTGTTGAGTTCTTCACATGTAAATTTTTGATGGTTCATGCTCCACAAACATGTACCCATCCAAGCCCATTGTACTGGGAGACTGGGGAGATTTCTGCAGGCTGGAAACCTCGCCAAATCGCATAATAAACTATTATATAGCTTTTTTTTCCCTGGATTTTGGGTGAACTACTCCTTTAACACACAACAAATAATTCATGAGCAGAATTAGATTTAACAAGGCTGTGGTTTGGCTGTCAGAGTGTTTGCCTAATATGAGCGTTCTACTGTGTGAGCCCACCATAGCGACCTCTGTGTAAACATGGCTGTGTACAACGCCGGCATGTCTCCCTGTCTGCTCAGCCATGATGGATGGTCCCCTGGTAACCTGTGGTGACCTCATCACCCCTGGCCTACTATTGCTCATTGTTTGTTATGCATGTTGGATTGACAGGCCTGTTAAAGTTTAAAATCACTTTGGCAAATTGTCGCTATAGAGCCTTCGTTCCCTCAAGCTTTTCCTGTATGGATACATCTCGAATCTGACTTCCTCCTCCAAATTAATTAAAATACAAATATTAACATTTTCCTCAGTGATGTGGCATGGAAAGAGTCTGGTTAATTATTCCATGGCCTTGCTGTGTAGAACATACCGTGCCTGGTGGCTTGACCCACAAGGACTGTTCTGTTGGGAGAAAAAGTCCGTTGAGTTTTATGATCTGAGTGGAAAGAATGGGGCTGGCTCAGGATTTTGTCAAACTCACCCCGACTGTTGCTGAAACCACCAAATGAGACCAGTAAATATGGAGTGTGTGAGAATTCAGTGGAACGGGATTTCATTCAGGGCTTTGTTAGTCTGCTGTTGAATGCATGGGCTGCATGTGTGTGGCCTGTCTGAAAATCACTCAGTCGTAACTTCAAAAAGTGGTTTAGCCGTATATCACTAAAAGCACTGGAGTTGCAAACAACTTTAAGGATATTTGGCCTCAAACATATCGCACAGCCAGTTTTTATTCCAGGGAAATTCCAGGAAATCCAGGAAAATTCTCATTTCATACTACCCTGTTGCGCATCCCTCTGCAGCCTATGACAACAAGAAATACAGCAGAAGATCATATATTACATTTGACATCATGCCTTGTACCATGCAATTTAAAGATCAAGGCTGCATTACCTATTTGTCATGAATTTAAAAGATTGGCCGTATGGTTTCCAGACACGTTTTACAAGAGGAACTTCTTTACGTCAATTGGAAAGAATCCAGGAGAACATGGTCACTGGCTGCAGGCTTTCTAACAGGTGCTGTGCCTTGGGATCCATGGTAAAGGGGCAGGACAGCACAACAAATACAGGCCTGGGCCCTATAGGAGGATCGCTCCACTTGAAAAGATAATGATGTGCGATCTAATGAGCAGATGAAAGGCAAAGGCGGCTGCTCTGTATGACTATTATACATGAGCGAATTCCAGGCAGCGACCTGATGGCCGTCATGTCACGAGGACAGAGTAGCAATACAGCACAGGCCTGAAGTTTTCATGGTAAACACATATAGCCCAGACTTCAGGGGCAAGCTGTCAGCGGTAGAGTTCAGGTTTCAGAGAGTGTAGCTCTCCGTGAAGTGTGCAGCTCTCAATGTGGATTATGTCAGACCCCCATACTTGACCTACTTTTCTGCTCAGTGACCATCACCTGTGTTACCATGCCAGTAGAAAGGAATACCTCCACAAAGCTGCAATATTATGGAAACAACAGCATATTACACCTGCAGTGTGCTACAATGTCATGGAGGTGACATTTTGTTAGGTATGCATCTTCCAGGCAGGGCCTGGTTAGTGATAAAATTTAACATCTTCAAGCCACACCTCAAGCAAATTTCTGAACCCTAGATCTGAGTCATGATAATATAGTCATACAGCATGTTTATGTGACAAGTTTCTTTTACAACAGTAATGATTAGCCTTTAAACGTCACATTCTTGGGATCTGTAAAATTCTGTTGGATGTTTACAAGGGAACAATATCATTTTTTGAGCATGCAGGCTTCCAAGCCAGGTGTGACATGCACCGAAGTTGTGTTAACACAGGAATCGGAGCCTGCTACCCCCTCTGGTTTCAGCTGCTGGACTACGAAGAACAAGGTGCATTCTGTTGCTGTGTATTTAGGTTCAGGTCTGCCAGCTTTAATGACTGATGTCCTGGGGTAAGGGCAGCCAGGGGAATGATCAGACCGGCACCCTGACTCAAGCAAGGCTATAGCTCATTTCCCACATGTTTATGGAACTGCCAGTGGCAGCAGGGACGCCCACAAGCCCCCAGCTCCATCTGACATTAAATGCTATTGCTTGACACACATATGCTGCGGTATATTGACCTTAGTGGTGCTACAGAAGCATTAGGTTTACAGTGGAAATACTCATGCACAGCCTGCAGAATTTGAATGGTATTTATGCTGTAAATCCCAAATGAGTAGATCTGTTCACATGAAGAAGCTATAGAGCATACAGGCCGGTGTAATCTCACTAGTATGAGTCTCATTAGAGTCTTATTTGTCTAGAGCATCGGGCCATTCTGAAAACCTCAGCTTTATAATTTCCTGTTTGAGGAAACAGATAGGAAGTACAGCAGCGTTTAACCAAGAGGCTGATGAGGAGTCTGGTAGAATTCCAATTCTGGGAGGAGACACCTACACAACTTGTAAAGTCTTCATTACTGCCCTGTGCTGCTTCTCATTAACACTGGAACATCTGCCATTCATGCAAGGCATACGATGGAAATCATTACAAACAAGTCAATTCATGCCATTCAAAGTCAACAGTTTATGGCAACCTTGTTTTCTACTGATGAAATGTAAAACAGCATTAATCAAAGGAATCAGTAAACATCCCTCACAAATGATGCAGTCTATCGCTGGGCCAATCCGTCATTTTATATTACCTTTAATCGTAGTGACCCCTTGGGCCAATCAGTACATTTTTTAAAGGTGACTAAAGAATTGGAGGGATGGATAATTCCTCTGGGCTTCATCAAAATCTGAGCAGCAGTGTCTAAATCTAAATAAATGAATGAGCAATCACATTAATGAATAAACAAGCAAACAAATAACTGATTTAACAACGACACAAACAAATAAATGAACAAGCAAATCAAATGGATGAACAAACAAAGAAGCAAACAAATAATCAAAGACCAATCCATTGCCCCCTCCCACCTCCCCCAAATTTAATTGTGGCATGCAGCGAGGTCTCCATTATCTCATTAACTGTCCATGGGTATATCTTGATGAATTGTGCCTTTTGTCCTCAATTTTATCCATCTATGATTTCTATTGTACAAAAATTCCCACTTAATGAGCAAGTTTCCAAGTGAAAGCCATTGACCTGAAACTCCAGGGAGTACTCGCTCCAGTTTATTTGACCAAATTCAGTCAAGTGTGGCCTTTTCTTCCCCTAAGTTTGGAACAGGGCATGTGTATTTGTGTGACCCTACCATGAACATTGAACCTGCTGTGAACACTTAGGTTCTTGGCAACTTGTGGCTCTAAATGCATTAAACAGCTACTCTGGTCATACGCTCCGTACTCTCTCAAGTGAAAAGGTTAAGAAAACCACAATGATGTAGCTGATAACCTGAAGAGTAATGACGAAGAGTTTGTTGAGACTGGCAAAACCCACATTTTTGGATCCAGCAGCCATGTGTGAGTTATTTGATATATTATCCCCTCTTTGGGAAATTTGACTTCTAATGATTCATCAACAAATTATTTAGTCGTAACACTCCTGTTTGACGTGAATGGTAGGAACAATATCAAATCCCTCCATGCTGTAAAGGAAATTGTGGCTTGCTTGTGTCCTTGCTGAGACTCTTAAAATAATTCCATAGCAGCAGGTTGAGGCATGTTAGCCACATTTATTGTGCTTGCATACACAGAGTAACCTGCTTATAATTTCCTGTCTGGTTATTGTGTTTACATGCTTTGTGATTGAGTCTCCCTGTAAATATGACTAAACCAATTAACACAATATTCCTAAGCTGCCCTGTACACCAGCTTGAACAGTTTGCCAGCATAAAAAAAACAAAAAAACCTGAAACCGCACCCGCTTCCTGTTTGAGTCAGGTTACTTTCAAAACAGGGGCGAGGCATGATGAGTACAATAGTAATAACGATAATAAATACAGATTTTTGTTGACATCAAAATGCACACATACCTCCGTGTGAGTTGAGGAAGCTTTTTACATACCATAGTAACCCATTTAACATCAGAGTAAGCCAGGCTTCATAACTTGGTTTCTCATAATTGCAGCATGAGCTTGCCCAGGTTATTCTAACTGTGTTATGACTTCCACATATGTTGACCTAAAGCCGGAGTAACTACGCTGTGGGCGTAATTCTCCCTGTGTGTAAACCTAGCCAATGGTTTCACCGTTGTGTGATGTCAGTGCTGGTCCATGTGCCCTTTGCATTCAGTGTACATTAGAGGCCTTTGTGGAAAGAGGACAATATGGGCATCACGATTGCGGTCACATAGGGGGACACGGACCACACACTCAGCGCAGGCATACTTTGAAACTGTTTGTCTTGGATCATTACAGCTCAAATAAACAGCCAAAGCTTTGCAAGCTAGAGGACTCTCAGGCCACCTTTCTGTTTAGCTTCTCACCATAGGTCTCAGCCCAAACCAAACTGTCATCACCATCTCTTAGCATTTGCATCTGATCCAAACTTCCCATATACATACTGATTTGTAGCACAAGCAATCTCTGTTAATAATCCTGCGTGGACCTTCATGACTGCTCCAAAGCCCAAAAGGTTCAGATTATGTGTAGCACATCAATCACTATGCAGCTGAAATCCAACAGTCTATCTGATGAACTCAAAAAATGCCACTTTGTATTTTTAAGCTGTATTTTTTTCTCTCTTTGCATCTTTATGAGGTATTTTCCATAATTCATCCCAGAAGGAAGAGAATGCCGATTAGATGTTCCTTTCAGTGTCCCTTTTGTGTTTTTCTGCGAGACAACAGCTTACAAATCATTTGTTATGGTTTCCTCTGTGAAAACAGTAGTTAATCAGTTGCCGGAAGGCTTTGACTGTCTCAATGTCAAAAACAGAAAGGAATCGCTCCACTTTGAAGGAAAGAACTACTCGCTCCATTAGCCCCAGTGGCTTGATCACTTCTCCATGTGTTAAGAGGAAGTCCTTGACTGAAGACGAGAGGCTTTCCATGCAACACAACAAGACCTCGTAACACACCAGTGTCATCTTTTACAACTCCACCGCCAGAATGATGGTGGAATCACCTGAAAGCTCAAAGTTGAACATTTGTCTTTGAAATGGTCTGGAGCAAGGCCAGCCTATTGCCGAGAAGCAGATGATGAAACCGTTACCTGAGGGATTTGTACCGTGCTCGTGCAGATCTCCGGACATCCTCCCTCACAAGCCTGGAAAGACAAAAGCCCACTTTAGTGTGAGGTGGAAAAAGAGTAGCTGCGGATGGGGGCCAAGTGGGTAGCTGTGGTAGTCTGAAATTGCAGACTACAGCATATCTCCAAATCACAGAGCCCAGAGGATGGAAGAGGAATCCTCTTTGTGTTATTGTTTCCCATGTTCTTCCACCCCCAGTAATATTTTCCAGATTAAAGCAGGGTCCTAGCCCTTACTCCACAGACAGACTCCATTTCACAGGAGAAACCAACAGAACCACAAAATGGGAATTGCTTTTTCCAGCGCACATGAGATAATGTGTTAAGAATTGTGTTCTGCCTGGATTCAGTTGCCAACAAGCTAGGGCATTATTTCCATTTTTCACAGGTCGTTTGCTGAGACAAGTAATGTCTGCATGAGATTCAGTTTTATGTAATAATATCACATCAGCCTTGGAAGTTGTCTGAAATAGTGTCATTCTTTCTCTGCGTTGTTCATGGAGCAATTCCATTCATGGACCATTGCATTCATCAGATAGTGTGTTTAAAGATGTGTAATATAATTTTAATAAGTTTCGTTGTTGATATTTTGAGTAGATATCTTTGTAAAGGTTCAATAGAGGGGTGTCTTATGCCATGGAGTAATCTGGCTATGCAATGTTTACAACTCTAAACCTAAACATGGCTTAAGTGGAGCAGTGAGGCATTTCCTGGACCACATCACAAAACTAGACAAGCTTAATATCCCCACACGTCTGAACGAACACATGTATACACTTAGTATCCTCTCAGCTCAGGCTGCTTTCAGTGGCCAGTGTTGAGCTCATTATTTGGCTGTGTGTCTGCAGGCTCTTTGTGCTGTAAGGCCAGACTACAACAGAGGACTGGTCCTGCACTCCCACTTTGGACACCAACAATCATTTTTCTGTTTAGTTTGGAAATTTACCTTGGAAACATTTCTGAGTGTGTAAGCTCTATCTTTCACTTCTTCCACTTCTTCGGTTGTAGCGATGACTTATGGAGGTAGTGACCTCCGGATATCATTTTTCTAGCCAGAGTATACGAGCTGATCACATCACCAGCAAAACACAAAGGCAAAACTCAACATCACAGGTCATTTATGTAATTTGTGAGAGCAATAATTGATCTTTTGGCCACCAGTTGACACAGGGCCTGAGAAAGTTGTCCTGGTTGCCCCCTGCCCATCCCTGGTGGCAGCCCCAGGCAAATTCAGCTCCATTCATCAGTGCAGAACATAATGTGAAGCCGGGGTCAAATGGATTCTGAAATGTTCACTGTTTGCTGTTGAAATGCTACCCCTCTCTCACAGACGCCCTGCAGATGGATGCATACAGTACGTGCAGCACACATTTAAGAGTGTCAAGTGTTTAATTTCCTACAAGTGGCAGAGCACATAGTCATAATGATTTTCCGTTTGACAGATCGTTGTAAATGTCACATGTCGTTGGTGGGGACTCGATGCTGGGACATAAAACGCCTCCTGAAACTGCTCAAAAGCAATATTCATCCTGCAACAGTATTCAAATGAAATATTTTATTGGTTTCCCTCGGCAAACCTGGCAGGCCGCTTGACTTTGGAACAATAGGGTGCCTGTTGATTGAATTCTCCCATAGGTAAGACTTTATAACGTGAGCACTTTCTCTAGAGCCATCCTGCAGTCTGATTTCTTTTCCAAGGAGCATGTTCCTGTACCACTGCCTGGATGATCTTAAGGTAGCAATTAGCCGAGCATTCACTCAAAAGCTTTATTGTTCTGCACATGGTCAGTGTGTTGCTGTAGTCATATACCCAATCAAAGCTAAGCTCTAATTTGAGCAGCTTTATTTACAGTGGATGCCATTCTATATTACAGCCCTAGTCAGAGAGAAAGCTTTAGAGAGAGTGCAGGATATTAATTACTGGGTGGACTAAATGAGAGATGCAATAACATGTTAACAGGTCTACTTGAAAGATTAATTCAAATGCCCATCATTATGCAAGCATGGATCTTGTGTTACTCTCTGACTGTAAGTAGCGTGAATTGAAAGAAAAGGCCCACAGTTACTTAATGGTTGTCAGTCATAACTTCCATGTACTAAGAGCCAATATTTAGTCTTAACAATTCAGCCAATGTTTAGTCAGCTCTTTCCACTGGCCAGGCTAAGCAGTACCCATTAAAAGACCAGAGCCTGAGACAGACGTTATAACACTAGTCTGACTGTCCAGACACTGCGCCCAGGTGATGTAAACTCACAAGTGTTTATATGCCAACATTTAAACTTGTCTGTTTACATCCACCTTATTGTTAGTCTCGTGATACCTGACAGTATCTTTAAAATACAACGTGCAGATCATGCCGGGAAGGGCGGTCTGAATCACTGGATACGCACAGATTAGGGGTTGTTGACTGTTTTTCTTCAAGGTCTTCAAATTCACCCGTGATACGGTCCATAAACCTCTCTCTCCAGCGTAGGACGGGCCTCATCAATCACTTTCAAACATGAATCACATTATGCATAATTTCAGTAAAAGCCAATGAAAGCATGTTTTAATGACATTTTAAGTTATTTTGCAAAAAAAAAAAAGACTGGAAATGACTGGATTATTACAACAGACTATTGATTTTGCCCTCAACTCTTGATTTTTTTTTTAATATGAGTGCTTTACCTCAAATTTTCTAAAGTATCACACTGAGATCTTTGAAACCCCTGCAGGGGGGGGTCCCAGAGGCCAGGTTGCGAACCACTGTCCCGGACAATGAGGCCCAAGAACTGATGGAAAAGCCATCTCCAGTGAGACAGACTTTATTGCTTTCCAGGCCTGCTGTCCCGTATGAGGTCATTTTGGTGGAATGTCCCAGGGAGTAAAGTAAAAGTCAGGTCACAGTATTTAACCTGTTTGTTTTGTGCCTTGCATTAAAACTTTCCATTTCTTTAAGCGTACAGAAAAGGAGCTCGGAGTTGTTCACTCTCAGCCTCACTACTTGGGGAACTCAAGTAGCGCTACTACTACAAGTTCGCTCGTCTCCCTCTCCACCACGCTTGGTATAAGATGAATGACTACAGTCGGCCCAATTCACGGGACGTCATGGTTGCAAAAGTGAAAAGCAATTAGGCTAGCACGTTTCAGTCACTGATTTGTAGGGGATGGTACAGTGAGCCTTGGCTGAAATAACGCTGGATCAAGTTTTATAGACTCACATAAGGCTGCCAATTTCCATGATTTTCTTTCAAAAATAAAACTCAGGCCTTTTATCGCTGGTAATCTACTGGATTATACTAGCATTCAATGTCCTCTGTAGTTCTGTTTTCTTGGTGATGAGTCATATGGGATATAATGCTATTCCTTAGGGTCTTAGATGTGTCCCCCTACAGAGGTGCACAATTTTTTTTTAAGTATTGGCCTAAATACTGCTTACCTTATCAGCCTGTTTCCTGAATCACCAGCCACGTATAGGACCCATAAAACAGTCTCTAAATTATGATAACATCATAAATTACCTTGATAGATGGTTATGTGTATTTTTGGGCAGCCTTATGAAAAGTATTGAGTATTCTCATTACTACACTAATGCAGCACAAAAACAAGAACCTGAAAAATACTGTTCATTGCTCTGATTCAGCATACTCAGTGGCTGTCAAAAACCTTAACCAGTAACAGTTGTTTGGGCCTTCAACTACAGGGTTTAAGAAGCCAGGTTTTGACTGGAAGGTCGTGCGTCCAAATGCAGGCACTGGCCGGGAAAAACCAGGAGGGGAAAATGAATGAGTCTCTCTCGTCTTGTTGAAGTGCGCTTGAGCAAAGTGCTTGACCCCCAGCTGCTCCAGCGAGCTGCTCAGTGGCCAAAAGTAGAGGTCTGTGGTTCTATTGGGCAGCTCCCTGGTATGAATATGTGTAAGAGGATAAATGTCTTGTTGAGGAAAGCTTTTTATAATGGCATTTTATGTGCTGTTTTATCCCCGACCCAAGTTTGTCTGTCTCCTTTGTGTCATATTTTATTCTCAGTGTCTTTGCTACTTTTATCGGGTCTTTTGGTTTATTTATCCTATCTGTGTTGTAAAGGACTTTGCAATGATTGCATGCAGGAGCACTACTGTATATAAATAAAATTTATTGTTTATTAAAAATTTTAATGAGCCCTTAGGTAACAAAAATATGGTAATTGAAAATAAAGTGCAATATATTAAATACTATATTTCCATATAACGGCGCCCAGTATTTTTCAGTGTACTGCAGTACATGCACCAACCATGTATGGCTGTATTTATATATTGTTACATATGAAAGTATATTCTAATAAAAGCACAAACTATTAATTTTAATGAAAAACTCTTCACTCAGTTTTTCATTCACAGGTTAACAAAAATTCCCTCACTTTTTGTAAGTTTGGTAAGTACACACATCACTGTATTTTTCAGTATATCAAAAGCTGCAAAACTGTTTTCCATAAGAAAACATTACAGTTTTCTTTGATAATAACTAATCAGTGTTTGTCATTGCAGCAGAGAAGAATGACTTTCTTAAGTCTTTGTAACTACTAAACAACTATCAAGTACCCCAAAACACAAAAAAAACCCAAGTAACCCAAAACACAAAAAAAAACACAAAATATATTGAAAGTTCATACATAGGAAAATCTTTTTTGTATAAGGACACGATGTGTGAAAAAAAAAAGAAAAAAAAAAGGGGCATGCATGACAACTGGATGCACACAGACACACTGTCTGACAGAAAGCCTCTCCTTTTCCGAGAGATGTTCTGGTGGTTACAGCTCAGTGTGATGACCTTGATATATGATCCATGTGATGAAAGACTCCAGGCCGTATAGCCATGTTATCCATTCCCTTAAAATAAAAAATTCCAAAATCATTACCAAGCGTCTTGGTTTGTATTCCACAGCTGTCTGCCATTCATCACTTCAAAAAAGAGTGTTTTTTGTTAGAATACACTTGGCACCAAGAACTAAATAGCGGCAACAAAGAAACAGCAAAGTAGCCAGACTTTATTGCAATGCACAGTAGTATTTCATGCAACAGTCATGTACTGTTGTGTTTCATACCAAAGCCGAGGGCATTTCTTGGCCCAGGCTATGTTGTAAAATCGAGATAGGACAAGCTAAATATAAGTGTGTCTTGGGTTTCAACAAGCATTAACATGTAGTGTGTAATGGTCAGTGGCCAGGAGAGTGCAATCTAGCCGTGCTCCACGCTGTGTCCCAGGGCACCGGCTGTGATGGATGGCTGTCAGCCCCCGGTACCCAGCCGTTTCCTGGGGTCACACTGCTGGAGGCCGTGTCTCTCTGGAAGCCAGCCACCAGCACTCCCAATTCCAGGAAGAAAAACTCTGATTCAGTACATCCTAGACACTCATAAACTGTCAAAGTGGAGCCCAAATGGAGCCAAAAGCAGAAAATGTGAATGTTGGACTGGTGATAACTAAATGATGATTCTGCCAAAACAAACAGTGCTCATAGCATGCGATGCTGTCTGTTGGTTTCCACCCAGTTTTTGCTGAAAAATATACTGCACTGACAAACTCTTAGAAGTGGTAAAACATGTCTTTATTGGACGCCTTTTTAGTTTCACAAGAAAGGCCCATTCTTTCATTCTGAAGTAATTCTATGTTTGCAATTATGGAGGGGGTGTAAATGATGATGTCATCCTGTTTTTGACTGGTAGAATATTTTACTTGTTTATGTTCGCTGTCTTCATGATGGTCCATGTACAGTATGACTTCTTATATAAAGTGGAAAATAATCAATAACACAAACTGCTTCGATTCTGCTTGAAAAAGTAATGGGAACAATGGGTAGCTATCCAGATCTGCCAAAGCGATTACTTTGAACTCTACCGCCATTCCAAAAGTTTGCCGGATCAAATTGTTTTGCAAGACCTTTGTTTCCACTTAACATTCACAGTCATGTGGTACTTTTTCCTTTTTATTTCTAATCTTGCTTTTGTA
This sequence comes from Myripristis jacobus, assembly GCA_900302555.1. NCBI lineage: Eukaryota > Metazoa > Chordata > Actinopteri > Holocentriformes > Holocentridae > Myripristis > Myripristis jacobus. The sequence continues at coordinate 18,699 of OMLB01042739.1, forward strand.
GCTGTTATTCAGCAGCTGATTTTCCTCAAGTGTATGCATTATGCAACAGGTTGTTCAGGGTCAGTCAGTCCTCAGTGGCTGTGTGGGATGGTCAGGACAGTGACGGGGCCATTAGGTTTCCACCTTGACTCTGGTGTCTGTCCCATACCAGGATTGTAAAACTGGTGACTCTCATTCCTCCAGTTTATGGGCTTTTTTTCACCATTGCACTTTGCCACTTCTGAAAGATTGTTTTTATTACATTCACAAACAAGAAATGACCCTGTAAATGCTTTGATTTTCAGTGTCAATGAAGATCATGTTTCTGTTTGAGATAATCTCTCGGGTTTTATAGACCATGCGACCCATGCGTGTTAGGAGCAATGTTCTTAGCCAAGTTGTGACTTGCTGCTGTTGATGTTTTGGAGGTATTCATGTATTAAAGCTTATCATGACGGTGTGAAACACGAGTCTCGCAACTTCTGCAAATTGGGGAACAGCTGTCAAAAACACTCACCATGAACAGTCTGAACTATAAAAGCTCTTTTTACAAGTGTGTGATTACAGGCATGGACTAGCTGGGCATCTGGTTGAACATAGGGAAGGAAGAGTGGTTTAGTAGCCATGTTGTTGCAGAGTGTGTATGGCCTCCATCTTTGCCATGTTTCTCACACATGGGTCTAGGCCCGCTCTTAAAATGTAGTCTCAAATCAAATCTCAGCACTGATCTTGAAGTAAATTTTCACGGTATTTTTAGAAAGTAAGTAAACTACACTTCTGGAGTGCAGAACCCATAAAAGAATTTCTGTAGCTTGAAAAAGTGAATGTGGTATGAGTCTTGCACATTGTTATTCAAAAATACTCTTATTTTGACTTGCAATTTGGCATGTGGCATGCCACTGCAGTATAATTTTTGTGGCTAGCCTAAGGTTATTCTCACCTTTGGCTGTAGTGTGAGAAAGTAGCTATTTTCACCAGCATGAGAGCAATCCCTACTGCAGGACTGACAGTTAGCTGTCCAACTGGGCAGTAAATCTTAGCCGAGTGATCAGTGAACAACTGTGAGGCGGGAAGGCCAAAGCTTTGCTCTCACTAATGGAGCAGGTCCAAAATATCCTGAGGGGGCAGCAAACTTTCTTGCTTTGCTAGACCTGCAGCAGGGCAAACGGATTTGGTGGCAGCTGATGATATAAATCATAAAATCATTAGATAATTTATTTCCTGTAGTTATTTGTAGTGATTGCATTATTGAGATTTCCATGCATTTAGTTTGGCTATAGTTTGATATGGTACAGGATGTCCCTCTTAAATGCTACTACTACCACTAGAGGCTTTTTTTTATTATTATTATTATTTGAGCCAGGTGTCTGGTCTGTAAATGACCATAAATTATTTTTTATTCAATTGAACCTGGAAAGTCTGTTTGCTTGGAAAAACATTGAGCATGAGAAGAAAAAAAGTCTGGCATGTGTATATTTGCTGTAATGCCTGAGCTATTATGACTGACATTAACTATAGAAGCAAACCCAGAACAGTAGCTTTGAGACTGTTTATGGAACGAAACCAGAGAAATGTGTTTTTTTAACATGTGGTGGTCTTTTCGCCTCTTTCCCCCCGTAGCTACAAAATGTGAGGATTTGATATGAGTCTCTTTTTCCTCCATCTGCAGTCCCAGGGAGTAATGGTAGGAAGCAGGGGTTGGCTGGCAGATTGGGAAGCAGGATGGATGGGACTTCTGTGGTAAGCGCTGTGGCGATGAAGTCAGCGTCTGGCCCACATGAAAACCCACCCAGGCGCATGCACTCATACAGCCGCCAGATCACAGCCAAAAAAGCCAACATGTTTAAAACACATGAAACTAATGCATCCCTAAATATTGGCAACTCGGTGTCTTTTAGTATTTCCCAGGAAAGACCGTAAGGAACAACAGGGGAGTGAAAAAATGCAGGGAGCATGCTGGGTGGCTGGCAGAGAAAGACTTTCCCAACAACAGGCAGTGATGATATCATTGGCTACTCATTCTACAGGCAGCCATATGAAGTCTTATACGGGGCTGTAAAAGGTAAACACTGACCCAAAACTCATTGATGTTATTGGCAAGCTATTCCCCTTACGTTTGCAGGAAATCTTCTCAAACTAGCTGAAGAGTGATGTCAAGGAATATACCACACATTGTGCTCGTTTTTTTATTGCCCCACTGAGAGGTTGTCTTTATCCTTTAGGGGAGTGCTTGCTCCACTTAAGTCTTATTTCATGTTGGTCAGAGCTTTCTTTCTTTTTTTTTTTTTTCGAACGCATACCATGATATGAGCTCACGAGCAGTCAGCCTCTGACACTGATGTCCCAGGAATCATTCACCTCTACCTGTGATCAGGCTTTTTTTTCCACTGATGACTGCAAAAAGGGGGAAACGATCTCCTGAAAAGTTAAAGTGGAAAGAAATTCAACACAGTCACTACAGTCCAAAAAAAAAAGCAACATGTCTTTATATCGCTTTCAGTAGCTTAGTTTTCAGGAAGAACAGAAGGTTGATTATCACATTAATTTTAAACATCTGCAACTTAAAATTACAGTATGAGTGCTGTGTCTGCAGTATTTCACATTCAAGTTTTCTTTTTTCATTGACCTACTTAAGAAGGTTTTATTTTACATATATATTTCACTGCTACCATGGTGACAAGTAAATATTACCATCTCATCCTTTTCATCTATGGACAAGTAATTGCCAGCAGGGGATAGAGTAATGCTCTGGGTAAGACCACGCTGCATATGTTGATTATCACGTTTATTGGCAGTATAGTCAAAGGACGTGGGGGGAACTAAATATGTCATCTGGAAAATATACTATGGCTTCATGAATCTTTCTCCACACTTGAGTGCAGTGTTGACAAAATGCATGCAAGCAAATCCAATTAATGGTTCTAAAAACGTGTTTCCAACATCTTTATATTCATGCGCACTCGCTTGCACAGTGGGGCCTGATTGCATTTGCATTTTCGGCACTTGGCTGACCCTTTTATCCAGTATGACTTACAATCAGGGAAGAGGTTGGGGCCCGGCGTCATGCTGAAGGAGACAGATGGAACGTAGGGCTGTTGAAGGGATTGAACCCATGATCTTTCCATTATGAGATGGCCAATCTAACCACTGAGCTGTTCGGCCACCCAGTGTTTCAGCCAATACGCAGAAGTCACTTGGGAAACTTCAATTATCAATTGTATACTGGGGAAGGCGGGCCAAACAGGATAAAGCTGGCCAAGTTTCCATCAGTCTCAAACACTGACGTATTCACTGATGTAAACATTCCATAGGTATCCTCGGTGTTTTATGCAGCATACTGGCTCAAACTGGGGCATTGCTCATGGAGACTTGACACCCTGTTCACATCCTCCACCACGGTTCCACCACTCGTTCTCTGTCACCACATCATAGTATTACTCAATTTCCCCACACTTAACTGCAGACAGGAGAGTTATGACAGTCTCAAGCTGGGGCATTACTCATGTGCATTACTGGTTTGGGTTCCAGCTAAAAAAGTTTGTTTTATTCCTTTCAATAACACCTCTTTGCACAGTGTCAGAGAAAAATGTCCTGGGAAATATGATCCAAGATCTTGGGTAAACAAAAAATGGCGTCATGTAATGTTTTCATCTGACTTTTTGGGGTGTGCAGGCACGGTTTGAAGTTTGCAAATCTTCAGCCCTGCCTGTTAACTTTGACCGCGCCGAGAGCCGCTTAAGCAGGATCTCGGACGCTGTGAAATGTAAGACAAGACTCTGACTTGAAGAATTCTTTTATTTGCAGGTTTAATTTGGTAATGATGCTTATGGTCAGACCTTGTTTGCTTATACCTACTAATAGGCTCCAGCGTTGTGCTCATTAGTGAAAGGAGCACAGCGAGTCCCCAGTTCTCCTGACATCCTGACTGTGTAAAGCAGTAGGGGAGATGGAACTGGAAGCCATTGCTCAGCCCTAAGCATTCATTTCCACTAATACTTTGTGTTTTATAGCAAAGGGGAAAAAGGCCTCCAGTCTGCCTTACAGTATATCGCACATGTTACATGGAATTCTCTACCCTTTATAAAAAACCTTTATAAATGACTAGATATAAATTTGTAACTTAACGGGATGTGCGGTCGCTCTGTTTTTCTGCTAAAATAATGCTCCTTTCCTTTTGATGCAATATTTTTAATTGCTTTCTATTGCCAGCTCAGTTCAGATGTAACTGTTAAAATCCTAATGATGCTGCTCCTTTAGCTGCAGCCCATGGTTCAGAGATATTAAAGAGCAGACAGCGCAGATTGTTTTCATTAAGCTCACATGTACCATAGTAAGAATATATTAGGTTTTATGGGTGTTTGTTTAGAAGCACAGTTTGGAGGAAGTGGCTGGAGGTCCTCCTTGAGTTAGGTACTCCTATGGAACACATCAGGTACACATATGGAAATTAAGAGCCCAGTCAGTCTCACGCAGAACAGAGGTAAGGTTTGCGTTGGGTAATAATAGTTCATTTATTTGAATTCTTTCTTATTAATAGTATATTTGGTACATATTGCCAATATTGGCCACGAGTGAAAGGCTTACTGGAAACTTGGCTTAGGAACCATCAATCTCCCCTGGTAGCCACTATAATTATGACTTTCTTTATAAGTGTGGGAGCAATTGATGATTCTCCTAGTCTTTTATTATAACTGATGGCACAGCTTATGACAGGCGCGATAGCCAAGTCATGAACAACAACTGCAACACCGCACTAAACATGCCACGGTGAGTCCATTCAGAGGATTAAGAAAGCAACCTGATGTGTACTTGATGCTCTGGAGACCCACTGAGCAGTGGAGGTTAACTGCAACAGATAACAGTGAGTGAAAAGGAATGACCTTTCAAAATAAATGGAAGTCAATACTGTATGTCGTCCTCCTCCACAATGAAGCTCTCCACCTAGTGGCCAGCTTGAAAACATTTATTTTAAACACCAGGCAGTTTGTAACACAAGAGGGCAGTCTTTTCTCAAGCCTTCTCATGGTTGCAGTTCAGGCGTTTTGCTGCTATTTGATGACATACAGGGGAAAGACTGGGCTCCAGAGTGTGGCAGCCATCCGTTTTGTACCACATATTTTTCATATTAACTGATGTGCTGCAAAGTATTTAATGTAATCATCCCTTCCTTTTCTTAACCCTTTCCTCACAGTTTTCCTAGTCTCCTCATCCTGGTGGGACAGCCCAAATTGTCACAACCCCTTCACCTATGTGACGTGCTACTCTTCTCACAGCATATATGTCTTGTTCCTCCTTTCCTCCTTGGGTTTCTGACCGCAAACTGACTCTAACTGACAGACCACAAAATGTGAAATGCCTGCTGTACCTAAGAATATACTAGAACACCAAGAAGACACTGTATGTGTTGAATATTGAAAACAATTTTGGTAAACTGGAGATGGTGAGTGTTCAGAGGAGGTGAAATGAGGGCAAGGCCTTGAGAGTCTTATCCCGAGCCCATCTATTTTATTTGTCTCACAAGAGCGTTTAACTCCAACCATGCAGCGCCAAGCAGATTAAAGAAGGGCTACAGGATCGCAGCCAAGGCCTCCAAGGTATTTGGCCATACAAAACTATTTTTGGCGCTCCAAACAGTTTCCAGAAGTTGATGAGATTTTGGTTTATTTTTTATGCATTTTGAATGAAATTGAGGAATATCGATGGCAAAAAACCTAAGAAGCTGAGGGTGTTTATTACATATCTTGAGATATGTAATACAACCCACAGCCTACCACCAATATAACATGTCAGAACTCCACTGCAAACATTGGACTGATTTTGAAGTGTTGCTTTTAGTTTATAAATGACTGAGGGCCAAAATACATGACTCATATGCTTGTAATATATAAGCGCAAAAGGTCCCTCAGAGCCTCACTAACATGTCAGCTGGTTGCACCAAGGGTACCAACAAAATGTGGAGGATCATTTAATTATTATTCTGCTCACAGGTGGAAACAGCTCCCATTCTGTGCACCCTGTTTATCTACTTTTAAATCTAAATTAAAAACTGACTTAATTTCATTTTTTTTAATTCTTATTTATTCAGTGATTTTTTTTTTTTTTTTTTTTACCCTCTTTTTTTTCTTTCTTTTTTTTTTATTTATTTTTTTACAG
>OMLB01042739.1:24850-62737 GCA_900302555.1 Myripristis jacobus
GTATACACTCTATTTTTCATCTCATGTATTTTTGTCCTAATATATTACAGCCTTTTAATGTGTTTATTGCTCTATGTGTTAAGCACTTTGAATTGCCTCTGGGTCTGGTAGGTGCTATATAAATAAGCATGCCCTTGCCATTGCCAAAGGACATTTGGTTTCAGGGAACAGATAAGAATGAGGTTTACGCTCATCTGATTCCCCGCCCATTCAGTGACAGAGACAAAAGCCCTCTCTCCATGCTCTTGGCTGATCCTCAAGTTTACCATCAATCACACGGCATATGCTGGCTAAGCAGAATCTTTTCATCCTTGTTTGAATACACATATGCTCAGCCATCGCTATTCAAATTTGTTTTGATACAGCATTTACTGGAAAATGTACTGGGATGTGAGCCATTAGCTAAACATAGCCTCTGAACTGTGAACTGAACTGACATGGCAATGACTGAGAAACCATCATCTGGACTAGATAGAGTTATTCATACAAATTGCATTTAACGTGATAAGTTGGCAGTACAGCAGGCGTTTTTTTTTTAAACCCCAGGTAAGCAACGGCTGTTTTCACATTTTGAGTGGTTGTTCAGGGTTAGTTACACATTGGGTGTGGCTAACATTAGGGTAAGGCTGTTGAGGATGAATGTAGGATCCATTTATATATCCACACTTTGTGTCCACAGGAGTGTTTTAGCACTGCATCAGAAATCATCTCTGTCCATACTAAGGGGCCTGAAAACGCAGATCACATGAACATTCACATACACCGGGCGTGTGTGTCCACAGGAAGCAGATTGTCAGGTACAGGGGACAGAGCCGGTGCAAAGCTGAAGGCTAGAGTGGAGAAACACAGGAGATATTGGCCATCTATTTCCTCGGTGGTGATGTGGAATGTGAACCTGTTGGCCGAGGAGACCGATGAGCAAGTGGCTCTAGTGCGAAATCAGAGGAGCTACCGGGACTGCGCTCTACTGTGTCTCATGGAAACCCGGCAAACCTGTGGCAACACTCCCAGTGCTAAGATGGACATTACTGGATTCACCACCGTGAGAGCTGGCAGGGAGGCGAAACGATGCAGCTGAAAGCTAAGGTGGGGACTTGAGCTGTTAATTACCATCAGATGGTGGAACTTGGGGCATGTGACAGATTAGAAGATGAGAGCATTATCATAGCGTCCTCTGGAGATGGGAAAGGAGTATCCAAACACGAAGAATGAACTCACAAAAGGTATGTGGGCTTACCTAGAGCATTTTTGCTTGTCATGCTTTGTCTGCATCATTGTATTAATCCGCCTCCATATCCAGCCATCCACACTGCTATGCAACCACGGAGTATTCAAACTAGGCATGAGGCAACATGAACATTTATGATTATCCTGGCCAACACAGCTGGGATTCACAATATTATCCCAATAATCATCAAAATATGCTGAAAACTCTGAAAATGGCCCTAAAACATAGTGGAATCACTTAAACGTACATTTTAAGAAACAACTATTCTTGTTGCATCACAGACAGGACGCACATCTTTTTCAGTGAGCATGGTTTTAACAGTGGACCTAACATTTTTTGTGGGGGATGACATGGCCAATATGTTTTCACATGTACAGGCAGGGAGGCCCAGTTTCCTCCCACAGTCTAAACACATGTAAATCAGGTGCACTGCTACTAAATTGCCCCTAGGTGTGAATGTGTGCCTGAATGTGTCTGTCTGTGTGTCTGTCTGTCTGTGTGTCTCTCTCTGTCTGTCTGTCTGCCCTGCATGGCCGGGCGACCTGCAGGGTCCAGCTCAGTGAGTGCTGGGATAGGCTCCAGCAACCCCAGACCTAGAGTAGGATAAACAGCTTGGAAAATGAATCATGATTTGAATGAATGTAGCAATTACATTTTAACTAGACAAAATATTATTTATACTTATTTAACAGATATCTGTAATTTAAGAGTAGATATCAGTAATTCCTTTTTCACTTGTAATAATAACGATTACAAATATCTACAGTTGAATTTCCACATGTCAAAAAAGGACTGTGAATAGTGAAAATGTAATTTCCCAGATATCAAGAATTGCTTTTTGGATATGCCTGACATATGCCTGACATATCAACATTTACATTTTGGATATGAAGCCTAATTAGCATATTCATTTCAGATATGTTGGATATATCAATAATTGCATTTTAGCAATTACATTTAGCCTAATTAGTATATTCATTTCAAATATGCACTTCGGATTTGTCCAATATATCAAAAATTGCATTTTGGATATGTAGCTTAATTAGCATATTCATCAAAGATATGTAGCCCAAATTAGCATATTCACTGTTGATACTGTATGTCCAATGTATCTAGAAACAATTTCAGATCCATCCGACATTTTAGCAAAGACAGTTTAACTAGTGGAAGTTTTTTGATATCTAAAATTCAATTTTGAGTTAAAAATGTCATATTTTAAATTTATAGTTGTTTGCAATCATTTCTGCATATGACAAAGCAAAATGTATATTTGTGTTTAAATGACACAGTTTGTATAAATTACCCCAAATTTCCAATTAATTCCCATTAATTCCTCTAAATTCTGGTTAATTTCCATATATTCCCATTAATTCCAATGAAAAGTTTCCAACTTGAAATATTTCCAGGTTTCCCATGCCTAACTTCCCATGGACAGCTTCTGGAAAGTTTACAGAAATTTACCAGAAATTTTCCAACACTTTGCAACCCTAATTATAAACATGTCAAAACAGAATTATAGATATCTGTAATTGATTTTGAATGGAGGTCAATGGTAAAAGGTGACTTGTAATTAAGATACAGATTACATTTTGAGTTACAGCTGAGTTATAGTTACATTTTGACTAGTGAGAAACTAAATTGTAGATATCTTGACTTGCTAGAATTGCTTTTAGTCAAAATTACTTTGTGGATATACTGGCTTGGAATTCTAGCTAGTCAAAAAGCAGGTGCTGATGTTTACAATTGCTATTACCATTACTGATTAAATGTTAGAAGTGCTCACTATAGTGTGGTCATTAGGCACAAACATAGCAAAAGTTCTGCATTTTAAAACCAAGACACATCAGTGTGGTTGTAGCCAAAGTCATTTAAAACTGTTGTCACCATGCTGAAAATGTATCCTTCCTGCCAGTGGTTGTTCCAGACCACACTGGCTTATATCTCAGTCTGTCGAGATGCTGAAGATCAAGTTAAAGCACATGGCCATTGTTGGCCACATGATTAATAAAACGTGCCTTAACTGGCAGTGACACAAGATGAGTTGTGAGTGCTCAGTAAGCAGGAAATCAGTGTCAAAAGTTCACTTGCTCAACTAAAGCATTTCTACTTCTGCAGTTGTAGGAGATACACACGTCTTTTCTACTCTGTACAGGCATCAGGACTTAAAACACCAGTGAAGGTGAGTAGACCTACACCATTGTGTATATTAAACAGTTATTTAATAGCACTGTTGATTCTATTGTACTGACATAACAGCTGTGGACAGTATTATGGCATGGGACTAGAGATGGAAATTAGCCACATGGCTATAATCTCACATGTTTACATGTATATGTGCATTAACATGTACTGTCCCATTTCTTTTAAAAAATAAATAAATCTACAAATCTACAAATGGTTTATGCTGTTGTTCCTCCTGTAGCCATCTTAGCCTCCGTTGCATTCATCTGATGTTATCTTTCACACAATGACTATTCTGTCTATATGTTCAGGCCAATTCAGTCAGAAATGCCCAGACATAATCAAATACTGTACATATATTTATAAATCTGAGAATGTTGCATGTCTTGCTTTCGAAGATAAACCATATCCAGACTTGGTATTCTCAGCTCAAGTGGTGTACAGTGTTTGATTAAGAGAGAGACAGATGCATATTCAAGGAACAGGAAATATGCTGCTGTGAAAACCACCTAGTTTGGGACAGATGCCATTTTTGTGCAACATCTTTGTGAATAAATCCATCGCCTGAGATGATGCTTGTGTGGCTGTCAGCAGAAATTGGGCATCTGACTTGATGTGTAGCCAGTTTGATAATCAGAGTCAGTGGAGATGAAATGGAACACTGGAGTCTAATTTGAATTTTGTTTTTTTTTCCCCTCACACTTACATAGATGTTGATGCACCTGAGCTGGATTCAGACAAGGAACAGTTGGAAATGGACATTTGTTGCGCTGACATTTATTGTTGCTTTGTCCATGTACATTTCATGGTCATTTTTAAGCAGTTACTCATCCATAACACCATGCTCAGTACTTTTAAGTGAGAGAACGATAACGCCAATCATAAATACCAAGCATTTGATGATTTCTGCCTACAAGGACCACAGACTGAGTGGTATAACTCGGATTATAGGCATAATGAGGAGAGATGAGCTCCAATCACTTTACTGCATTTTCTGCTGTCAGCATAGCTGCTCTCTGGGATACACAGCATATACAGCCATGCACAGTGACCATTTTGGGTACCCATTTGTGACTACCGATGTACTATGCAGGTATCAGACTCTGAGAAATGCTACACATGTCACTATTTCAACACATGCTAGCATCATAGAAAACCAGGACCAGAGGTTCATTCCTATCCGAAACAAAGAGAGCACAGCAACGTTCCCCTATGACTTCACCATCTGCATCTCAAACCTTTTTGGCGACTACAACAATGTCCTGCAGTTTGTCCAAACCATGGAGATGTACAAGCTGTTGGGTGTGCAGAGAGTGGTCATCTATAACACTAGCTGTGGTCCCGAGTTGGAGCGTGTGCTGCTGCACTACAAGCATGAGGGCACACTGGAGATAGTTCAGTGGCCCATCGACCACTTCCTTAAGCCATCCACAGGCTGGAATTTTCCAGAACATCCAGGGGATCTCCATTACTACGGGCAGCTTGCCACTCTGAATGAATGCATCTATAGGAACATGTACCAGACCAAGTACTTACTACTTAATGACCTAGATGAAATCATCATGCCCTATAAACATGCCAATCTGCAGCAAATGATGGAAAAACTTGAGCAAGAGAATCCTGGAGTGGGCGTCTTTTTCGTCATGAACCATGTTTTCCCCAAAACCCAGTTTGACGACAGTGGGAGATTTAAGATGCCACAGTGGCAAAACATCCCGGGGATAAACATCCTGGAGCACATATACCGAGAGCCATCAAGGGATTCTGTCTTCAACCCTACTAAGCTGATAATCAACCCTAGAGAGGTAGAGCAGACCTCAGTCCACAGTGTCCTGAAGGCACGGACATCGGCTGTCACTGTGGATCCTGAGGTGTGCGGGATAGTGCACGTCAGAGGCCCTCTACAAGGGAGCCTGACGAAGGAGCAGCTGCTAGTGGACAAGAGGCTGTGGGACTTTGAACTCATTGCAAAGGTTGACAAAGTTTTACAAAATGTGGGTCTGCTTATATCATAATGCATCTCTTTTGCAAGGTCCTCAGTTGAATGAGCTGTTTTTGTAACTGCGATGGCAGACCAAGGTTTTATGTTTATGACGTATCAAACATGTTTACATTTTCACTTTGAATGTTAAAGCTATTTTCCATCTCTTACATCTTTGTTTTTTCAGTTCATTTGCATTCAGTAGATTCAGGGGTCCTGTTTTATTGTTAAAAGTGAAAGTAGTGATTGCAGTATATAATTAGTAGTGGCTTAGCAGTAGTAGTCAGAGGAAGTGGACGAATTAAGATAATATAATTATAAATATGAAATTAATTCTCCCTTCTCCCTTCTCCTCTCAAATAAATAAATAATTAATAAATAAATGAAACATAAAACGGTATTTGTTGCTGGGGCAGATGATCTATCTATTTTATCTGTCTACTTCATTGAAGTTACTAGTAACCTTTTATACCAAAAAAAGTAACAGGATGTAGAGCAGCAATACAAGCATCTCAACATAACATGAACAAGCCTATTTTAGGCTTGCTGCAGCTGCACATAATCAGTCAAAGTAAGCTGGGGGTAAAAATGACCTAAAAGATTATTTATGCAAGCAACAGTGCAGATCAACAAAGATTATGCTGAAAAAATCCTTTTCACTGCAGCTGTTCAGAGTGATTTTAAGGTTAGTGTTTCTTTGCATATTTATGGTTCCAAATTGTTGTGCCTGAGCTGGTATGCTCCCTCTTGGGTTAATAATAAATGGGCACAGTAATAGCGTTTGTCAGCTGTGTAGAAAATATGATTGTGAAAATGCTGTTTGTGAAATGTTATGGCAGGTTCTACATTAGAGTACAATCAAGATAAATTAGGATTAGGATAGGCCTGCAATTTAGATGACAAAAAAAACAAGCCTCTGTGTTTGTTGTCCATTTTATTTCTAGAGAGATTAGACATCCATTTACAGCAACACTGAAATGTTTCATTCTATCTACAAGAGTAGAGTGAATATTATCACCTGCCCCTCTGCAGTCACAGTGGGTGTTTTGTGGCTTTCACAATATTTCTCACAGAATGGCTTCACTTCCTTCCCCCAGTTGACAAAAACAAGAAAAGCAGAAGCAGTCGACTCAGTAACATGATCCAAAAGGTAGGATTAGAATACTACAATCCTGGGAGTATTAAAGACAGGACAGACATTGCATTTACTCTGTTACAGCCATTTAAGGGCTACTGCTGCACTGCACAGCCAAATAAGTGCAATCAATTACTGCTGTGATCAGTAAAGATAGGTTCAAGAAAATTGCCTGGTACCTTTTTATTTCATGTAGTTTCAGAATCACTGCTTCAAGTCAATGGCATCGACTCAAAGGCACTCAAGCACATTCAGAATAGCACCTTTGCTTTTTTCATGGTAAAAATGATAGCTAAGAAAAGAATATAAAAACACTTAATACAGATAGATGAAACACTATCACACCTGTTACGTTTTCACAACATAATTCGCTTCAAACCACTGGCACAATATGACGTCACTGCAGGCTTTTTCATAGCAGTGACAGAGGAAAATTATTATTTCAAACCCTGCAGGACTCAAGGTTGTCTGAATTAATCAAATGTCCGGGTGACATAAATAAATTAAAACACTAACTGGTATGATGCATGTGTGTAAAAACATGGGTTACTGTACAATTTAATTTGCAGTTAAATATCGTGTCACTGTGTGTGAAATTATGGATAATTTCCAAGTATGGACCGCAAATAGATTTTCATATATGAGGAAATCTATCCCGAAATGAGATGTTCACCATTTCAAAGTGTGACACACACTCTCACAACATGATAAATAGCAAAATATTAAAGCAAGCTACGGTACTTTTGGAAGGCTAGTAGGTAGGTTCAGTGCTTGGCTGACATATTTATACAGACTTCATTTTCTGCATCCAACAAATACTGATCAGAAAGATGAGCTTCAGTTTTTTTCTCCCCCTAAAAAAAGGGTATATATTATTCTGGAAATTAACAACACTCATATTTTGTTCATTAATGCTGTTTGGTTGATCAGTCAGTTCAGATGTGTCAGACAGATCAGGCTCTGCTGTAAAATTAATTCAACCAAACCCATTAAACGCAATATTCTTTTTTAAAGAATTGGGCCTTTTACAAAATTGTTCCCACAATTAATTTCAGTCACAGATCAGGGGGCACATCTCCATAAGTCCACTGAATAATTATGGTTTGCCTTAACTTCGGATTTATTGGAGCTTCTTGTTGTGGCCTACTGTTTCCCAAGCATCCAGGCTTGCCGTGGTGGGTGAGAGGCACCCAGAGGCCACTAAGGGGCACAGTCAGTTGTAAAATGCATGTGGGCTCAGTACGGGTACATAGAGATGGAGATGTAGATGATGAAGATGCTCTGGTAGGTGATTCGGCCCTGTGCAGAGAGGGTGGTTGCCTGCACCTTCAGCCGCACTAGTCCTGACCTGTCCAGGGCACGCAGCGTGAAGATGATGCCCCTGCCTGCCTCATCTCTTATGCCAAACACTTGGCCCATCATCCCCGTCTCCCCTTCCTGCTCAAGGATGGTGAAGGACGTACGTTCCTGCAGGATCCCTGACTCCGAGAAAGCTGACAGTCGTACCACATTGTGACTGGCTGGAATGCCAAAGGGTAGAGTGAGCAGCTTATATTGCAGGAGCAGAGGAGAGCCTCCTGAAGCGCAGTCCAGAGAGCAGGGCCTGTAGCACGTCCTGTAAAAGGGCAACCAGGAAAAGCAAAGAGTCACCAACACGCCATCATTTTTTAAATATGGTAATACTGTAGTACTACAATAGCATTCAGCAACATGCTATGCAACATTTGCATGCAGATAACAGATGTCTGAAGCTATAAAATATCAATATATCTCCAATCTTCACATTAAAATCACTATCACTGTATAGACTGTATCACATTTGTCAGTCGAGGAACTTACCCTGGGCTTCCTCCTCTCTGATAGGATGCGGGACAGGGTGTATCTAGGCACTGGTATCCCCCTCGGGTATTAAAGCACATCTGATTGTGTCCACACTGGATGCCTTGTACTGCACACTCATCTATGTCTAGAGGAAGAAGATACAATGTCTTAGTTGCTATGATATAAAGGGAGGCTGATTTAACAGGCAGCCAGATTCTTACCTTTACAGCTCCTGCCATTGGGTAACAGCTGGTAACCTGGAGGGCAGAGGCACTGGAAACTGCCAATGGTGTTTCGGCACTCATGTTGGCAGGGCTTCCTCAGCACACATTCGTCGACATCTGTGTTGAGGGCACCAACGTGAGAACATAAATGAGACACTGAAGGGACCAACAAGGTGTGTACACACAGAAGCACAAATTAGTGATAAGAAGGAAGGTAAAAGCAAGGTACAGACACATTCCCAGGTCTAGGTTCCCAAGTTAAATCACATATTTCTAGATTGTTGTTGAACTAGTTCAACAGGATGTGTCCTGATGGTAACCCTAGCTTTGCAAAAATCTTCCACATTCACACTTGATTCAGCACTTGACTCTGCTCTAACCTTAACCTTAACCCTAATGTTAACCCTTAAGCTTAACCCTAACTGCACTTGGAACAGTTCAAACCTAGATTTGCGAGATTTTCACCAATCACCGATCTAGATGGGACCATTCAACAAGAAAACAAACATTTTGTAATTTTGTCAGCCTTTATTTGTTAGTCATGGTGTTGCTAACAGCAGAAAAAGAAACTGGTTGTATCACAAGCGAACTGGCAGTAACATGCAAACGTGGCCCATGATAATCTAACGTATCGTTTTTATAAACACTCACCAACACATGTGCCATCCTTGTTAGTGTATCCCACAGGACAGCTCTGTCTGGTAATGCGGGACACGCCGTGAGTACGGGACAGGATGGGTCTGCCTAAAGATGACACCAGTTGTGGGCGAAGTCTTGCCCTGACACGGGTCCCATTGGTGAAGGTCGTTCCTCTCTCTAATCCAGCACAAGACCGCCCATCCCCAAGTAGGACAGTACCTGGGGGGCACAGGCACCTAAAGCTGCCAGGCACGTTGCGGCACTGGTGGGCACAAGGGTTTGGCGTCTGAAGGCACTCATCGATGTCTGAAACGCAAAGCAAGACTCAAGTTCTAATGGTAATCTCTCCATTTACAGTGTCAAGATTCAACAGTACAAGATTCACTGCATTATGAGACACTGTAGGCGTCCTACCCAAACACGGCAGGCCTACTCCCTGGGTTCGGTAGCCTCTGGGACATATACAACCATAACCTCCGATGGTGTTCTGACAGATCTGGGAGTAGCGACACATATGGCTTCCATCCTGGCACTCATCGATGTCTGAAAATATGCGGTTAGCGTTAAAACATGTAACCATCTTATACAAAACATAGCACTGTATTTGTACCATGATACAATTTATCCTGATCAAGTTTATCAGATATTAAAGGTGCTATGTGTAGCATTTGTAAAATCAGTCATTCTAAATTAATTGTGATAACCTGGTGTAACTGCCATAAACAAGAGGCCACAGTTGAGATGATTGGTTGCTTCCATTTCATATCCATGCCCAAATTTCGAATAGACACTGTTGCTTCCTGCTGTAGAGTCTTCACCTCTCTGATCAAAGCTTTTCCCTTTGATTTTACTTAAGAGGATATGTTGTAGCTGATTTTTCCATTAACTTTCACTCTTTCCACCATCTACCACTGCAAAAACACAACAGCTGAAGGCTTTAGCTGTTTTTGCACTGCAGGAACAGCACCATGCACCACTTTTGTGTTGCCAGGCAATCCAGCAGATCCTGTGAAATCTGTGCTTGTGCACAATTTAAAATGTAATGTAGAGGCTGCTAGAGATTGCCAGCCTTCTGGGCAGCGATCTCGCTTGATTATGGTAATTATGCTAATGTAAACTACATTGACATTGACTGTACTAATTAGCGTACCATCAGTCAGAGAGGGGGAACTAATCAGTGGAAACAGCTGGCGTAGTCATGATTGCCCACCACGGTGCTAATGTCAAAATGAATGTGCTAATGAGTTACTGATGTTAAAGTGCTACACGTAGCAGCTTTAAAAAAGAGAAAATGGACAAATATTCCAGTATGACAGCCACTAACCCATGCAGGCTCCATTCTCTGCTTTGGTCATGCCAGCTGGACAACTGTCAAAACACTGGTATCCTCCCTCTGTGTTGCGGCACTGCTGGTGAGCCGGGCACACATTTCTCATGCACTCATTGATGTCTGTAAATGGACAACCATTGCAATAGTCATCTACTGTGTCTTACCCCCTGGCATCGAGGTGGCAATGTGAGGTCCAATAGAAGGCAAGACTGAAGGACTAAAACAGGGTTGCAACACAGTTGTTCCATTTACTGATGGCTCATTCAGGTCATATTTCTTAAGACAACATTTACATTTGCTTCATGAGCCAGGATTTGTAACTAGTATTTTTTTTCACATGTACATGAAGAAACAGGCCTTCTCGGATATTTCCAATTCCTTTGCTTTTGTAGGTTCTTTGCAACTGACCAATGCAGCGGTGTCCTGAGAGCTGGTATCCAGGGTGGCAGATACAGCGGTAGGAGCCCAGGGTGTTGAGACATTGATGCTGGCATGGGGAAAGAGAGGACTCTTGGCATTCATCCACATCTGAAATACATCATTGACAAATCAGGCTTCATCGATCTACTGTCAGACACTGAATTTATGAGATAAGAGATAAGATGAAACTTTATTGATCCCTGCTGGGAAATTAGGTTGTTGCAGCAGAAAAAGTAATAAGAATCCGCGGGGAGAGGGAAATAGAGTGTAAGCACACAGCTCCAGCAGAAAAGTTACGTATTGATACAAAATGTTGACTGGAGAGCTTAATTGTGATTAACAGGCTTGCCTTCGCAGCTGGTTCCCATGGCGCTGGGTTTAAATCCTGGGCCACACTTTGCTTGGCAGCGGTATGTTCCCACTGTGTTGACGCACTGCTGGTTGTAGTGGCACATGTGGGAACCCTGGGCACACTCATCAATATCTGCATGAGACACATATGTGAGGCCTAATTCAAGATTCACATTTTGATACGGATAGGAGTTAGGATAAGCGGAAACAAGACTGGGGGCTTACAGACAGCTGGAAGTGAAGCATCCCATTTACATGGTACATTTTCTTGCCTTTCTGTTTTTCAGTCATTAAATGAGGACATATAGGCATGTCTATGTACAGTATGTGAATGTATTAGGATGTGTAACAGTTGATCACAAAAAAAGTTGAACCAGTTTAGTTGGGAAAAAAACAAAAGTTGAACAGGCCTATTGTGGATGTCTGACCTTGGCAGGTGTTGGACTCGGTGGAGATGGTGAAACCAGATGGGCAGGCGCAGGAAAAGCCTCCCATGATATTGTTACACGTATGAGAGCAGGGAGACTGCAGTGCACACTCATCCTCATCTGATAATGACAACACATTCAGTATTGAGTGATAAAAAAAAGGTCTATTCATCATTCAAGCTGAAGTGTTGCCAAAAGATAGAAGAAACAGATAAAAAGAAACATACCAGCACAATAGGAGGCTGTGTCTACAATGAAGCCTTTGGGGCATGTCTCTCCGTTACCATCTACAAAAACAAAGACCAACATGTTCAGTTTATTAGCTGTTTAGCTGTAATATTCAGATCCAACGTATACTGTTGATCTGCTGATAGTGTACTGTTAAATCAGTAAACCCCTGACCTGGTATGAGAAGACTGGCAGTGATGTGGAAGTCCAAACTAAGAGTAAACATGTTGTAGACGCTATTCAACCCAGAAACTTTCAACAGCTGCAATAGGGGCCCCTGGCGCTCCTCCTGGCCCTCATAAATAATGGTGTGATTACACCGCAGGACCATGGGGTTTCCTCCTCTCTGGTGGGCCTGCGATGACCAAGAGTACAGCTGCCCTTGGCCTGTCTGCACAAATGACTCATCAAACTCCTACAAGACAGAAACTGAAATTAGGTCAGTGTATCTGAAAAGTGATCTGAGCAACATCCTCTTCAGTGAAATATGTTTGAGATCCTTAAATGCTTTTGCAAAGGCAATAGTAAACACACCCACCTGCAGACTGAGATGAGAAGCTGATAATGAAGGAGGGACAAATCCATTGATTACAATGTCAATTAGTAAAACTCCCTCGGAATCAAGACCTCTGGCAACATGGGTCAAACGAAGAATCTCCCCTGTTTGAATGTAAAAATGGTAATAGATGTATTACTCATTCACAAACACAGAATGACACGTTGCAACTAGAGAAATGGTCACTTTTGAACTCACTTGGCAGGCAGTGGCAGAAAACAATGCCATCTGCTGGTTACTGTGTAAACTACAGAAGTAAGGGAGCATTCTCGAAGAGAGTACAGATAAGAGAAAACACACAGGCTTTGGAGTTTGCGACATTGGTCTGTTTGCCAGTTAAAATAGACACCAAAATCATTCATATGATGGCACACATGGATTGTTTGCTCTGGTGATCCTTGCTGACTCTTTAACATAGATTATGTGGAGTGACAGCAGGAGTGTCGGTCGCATTATCTCAAAAGTGAGGAAACCACAGCCTGTAGCAGCTAAAAGCTAAATAGTAAATAATGGCAAACAATATGTGGCCACATCTGTTTAGGAGCCTGGTAAAATTTACATTAGATCGGATAAAATAGCATACTATTTGAACTGCCAGGGGACTAATTTCCCTATTGCAACAGAAAGTGAAGGTGGTAGTAGAAGTGACAGTGTGTGCAGGTAAAAAAAAACTGAGCAGCCAAATAATATGTGGTTAGTCACCTGAAATTATTCTAAAAATAAGCCTGGTTTTATCAGCTATATTCAGCTATACTCAGTTAATGTCTTTTCATTTAAAAAGAAATCTACAGACCATAAATGGAGGTATGATCTAAAGGGGACACATGCATGTTGTCAGTGATATCATCACTTACTATATAGGTCTCAGAGCCAGTGTACTCTTTTAACTTATTGATCATATTGCCTTGATCAACAAAAAATATACAATAATAACGTATTTATTATTGCTATGCTGGATGTTATGAAGAAAAAAGGTAATCTTTGGTGTAATGCTGACCAGTCTCAAACTCCAGCTGAGACTCCTGTCTGAACTGGCCCTGGGTGAAAGAGTAGCCATTCCTGGTTGCTTCACTCTGCAGCACAGTGGTCCAGTAGATGGGAGTAAACACGGACACCAGCACCCGCAGCAACGGACCTGGAACACAACAATGTTAGAGATTCATGCTTTCTGTCATACCATAGAGATGTAAGGCGATATCGGGACCATATCTCAAACAATTTGAGCTGCAGTTCCTTTTGCATAATCCATGTCTTCAAGTTGTTTCATGTCTTTAAAAGTCCTGTAGCTTTATCCTTCTCTCTTTGCCTGATGTGAATTTAGTAGGTGTAATGCTGTAAATGCAGGTGGGTAAATATGACCTCAGGCTGGTCTTTTTAAGTTAATGACAAAAAACTAAGATAAACAAAAAATCTGTCATTTTAAACACAGTAAATTTGAGGTAGAAAGATTTATTTGATCCTAAAAAGGAGTTAGTCCTCCTTTTTAGGATTCGTCAATAACAAAAGTAGGTAAACTCAGTTTAAACTGTGGCTTAACCAATATGTTGGACATGTAATATATATACACACACAAACTGTTCTATGAAAAGATGCATTTTAGTAGGAACATTTCCCTTCCAAATCAGATCTACACTTGTGTATACTCACCCACACTGGGAGGGACATTGTCCAGGTGTGCCTGCAGGGTGCTGGTACCCTCGTCCTCATCGTCTGTAATGTTGGCCTCCAGGAAAGACACACCAAACTCCCTCTCGTTCACCATGCCTATCAGGCTTCCTCGGGCCTTGCGGGGAGCCTCACCTTTCACCACCAAACACAAAAAAGAAACAGGAATGTTCAGCACAGTCACATACTAACTAACTTCACACTTGAATACTGCATTTTTACTAATAATACCCAATTTTTGCATTTTTTTTTTTTTTTGAGTTGGCCCTTGTTCAGTAACTGGCATATCCTATTCCGTTCTACAATAATATCAATAAGCTCATGTGACTGTGGGAAATGCACTTGCTAAGATTTATCAATATCAGTATTAGCCAGGGCACTGAGGCAAACAAACTTAAGTACGTTCATTTACGCATACAAGGACATTTGGTGTCTCACAGGATGCGATGATGCATATAAATAGCTTATCCCCAGTTTGACTTTGCGCAGGATATCAGCGAGCATCCGTAATACACTGCACTGATTATCAACCACTGAAGCAATGACATTAACAAATGTCTGAAGGGGGAAGAACGGCAGACACAACATCAGTCGTACCTGGGCAGAGACCAGTCTGACACTTCCTCGAGTCGATACTGGGGCCGTCACATGAGCGGCCCCCATTGGCTGGTTCTGGGTTGTTGCATAATCTGATTCGTTCTTGGAACCCTTGTCCACAGGTGCTGCTGCACGGACCCCACTCCTCCCAGTTAGAGTAGCCTCCATTGACTGGGCCAGAGAGAAAGAAAGAAAGAGAGAGATGGACTGAGAATTATTACAGGGTTTTAGGATTTGTTCATTTGCACAGTAACACTCATAGAAAGATAGAAAGTGGAAAAAGAGAATAAATACAAACAGTATGAGACAGAAAAAAACACCTGGAGGGGTTTATGTTTGCTCAAAAGGAAAAAAAAACACTAGTAGCCAAAAAATCAAGGTAATAAGTAAAGACGAGTAGAAATGAGTACAGGAATCAGACGACAGCAAAAGGGAATAGAGAAGGGGACAAAAACAGCAAAATGTGTAAATAATTATCTGAACAAGCCCATAGAAGGGAAAGTAAGCATGTGGCAGTCATTCAGTGTGTGTGTGTGTGTGTTGTGTGTTCTATTATTGGTTTATATATTGTTCCAGTTTGTGTGAGTATTGTTTTATTCATTTCATATTCTATTTTCAGAGTACATCTCTAGGCACGGAACTGACTCTGGACTTTGAGGGTGATAGTCCTCTCAGCTGTTCCAGCTTCGCTCTCAGCCACACACTGGTACGCCCCTGCATCTCCAGCCTATAAAAAAACAAGGGGAGGAGATTGACACTTTAAGAGTTCATTCACACTTTGAGGAACAATTATCATTATCCCTCTGATAGACTCATAGACCTGTGGGAGAACAGAGTGTCTAAGAACGTACACGTACTTGCTTAACATTTTCAAGCTTAAGAGCTGACATTTTCTTCAAAGCAACTGAGACTTTATTCCATTAAATTGTTTGTCATAATGGTCATTATTGGACCAGAGAGAGAGGAAATTTCACATTAGAGCACTCTGTGGGAAGGAGAGTCATCTGTCTGCGAGAAAGCCTCAGCTGCAGGGTGTACAATTACAGCACCAGTTAGAGACTTAACAAGGTTACAGGCTAAGGAAAGAGGGCCAGAGTCTGGGAACATCCAGCTCCCTGTTCCTCCTCTCCTTCTGCTGCTAATGCTGTTAGCCTCTCTGACTGAACTGCTTCCAATCTGATTTAGGTGAGAGCAGGACGCCATAGGACAGTCACACACTGTTCCTCCCCCCAAGGGGACTGCAGATGAAACTTCGATAGGCATTTGTGTTCACCTGACTCCTGGTTCTTTGTTCTCCAAGACCTAGAGCCTTTATTTACCATGAAGCTTAAACATTAAGAATTTGACAGACCTGACTTCTGCATTGCATCTACATCTAGGATAATTGTTTGTAAAACAGAGCTAAGTGAGCTTTTTATTTACAGTGATGCTGTAGATGACTAGGGATCCGTTGTGAAGGGTTTGCATTCGAAGGGAGCGGAGGAGGGGTCTTCCATCCCGAAGCCAGCGGAGGACAGGGCTGGGGTCTCCATGGACTGGGCAGTCTAGCATAGCAGTGCCACCTTGGGTGACTGTCTGAGACATGTGGGCCTCACCCTTCAGCACTGGAGGTTCTGAGGGAATAATCCATGGAAAACATTTACAATCCACAGAGCAGTGCGGTCACTGGATGTGGAAAGATGAATGACCTTTGCTGATCACTGACAGTATGCTGACTGCTCACCTCTGATGCGGACAAAAGAAAGTGCTCTGACAGAGCCCACACTGTTTTCTGCTATGCACACATAAGTTCCAGCATCACTCATAGTCACGTTGTCAATGATCAAGGAGCTCCTGCCAGCCTCGTCTACAGTGGCACCTGGAAGAGAAACCATTCAATCAACATGAATCAATGCATAATATGGTTCATATTAAAGTTGGTAATCAGAAGATTTGTCACAATAACACAGTTTTACCATACTATATCAGAAGACAAATCACAATATCTAGGTGAGCCACAGTACTGCAAACCATTCTAAAGAACAGTGGAAACTCAATGGTTGGAATAATCCTAGGCACAGAAGTAAACTAAAAGCAGAAACTGTCTTGTAGTAGTAGTAGTAGTATGTAGTACGGAACTTTTGAGCTCTGTAGGATTTGTCTCCCTCTTGTGGCGGTAAATGAAATGCTGCTCAAAAAGCACACTTCTGACTTACTTAATCATCAAAGAAAAAAAAAAAGAGGGGGAAAAAAAACTGAGAATCTCATTGAATTCTCAGACCAGGTATTAACTCATTTGGTATTAGATTGAACATAATAAATGTTTATTTATATGTAAAAGTTCTGTTGTAGCAGTAACAATATGGATGTTTGATTTTTTTTCTTCTACAAGGCAATGGACACAAGCTGATAACCTGAATGGAGCCTGCATCTTGAAAGTAACACTAACATCATTGGTATCACAGCACCAACAGAAGGGTTTGGTACTCCAATACTTGTTGCCAAACCCTTAAGTAGGATTTAAGTATTGTGCAACTCTAAAAGAGAAATGAATAGTGCATGAAGTGGAGTACCTGGGTGGGGAGTGTTGTTGGCAGTCCAGGAGATGACAGGGGTGGGTGTTCCCTGAGCGTGGCAGGACAAAGCCAGACTCTGACCCTTGTTCAAGGTTACATCACCTGGCAGCTCCTTGAAGGCGGGCCTCATGTTGATGGACAGACGGATTTCTTGTCTCACAGACCCTGCTGCGTTGGTGGCTACACATGTGAACACACCACCGTCCCCTGGCTGTGTGAGGGAAATAATCACAACATATTCTTACGCCCACGTCTAGACAAACATTGCATTTTACACTCAAGTAATGAATATGAATTACGGTTTGTCTAACCTCAGCCCTCTCAATGATCAGTTCCCCTGATCGCAGGACGGTGAATTTGCCAGGAAGGTTGGGCACAATGGCTCCATCTTTCTCCCATGATATTCTGGGTTCTGGTGAACCCTGGGCAGCACATGGCAACAAGGCCTGAAACCCCTGGATGACTGACAGCTCCATCTGCCCAGCAGGAATCATGGGTGGGACTAAAACGGGGAGACCATTAGTGGTTAATGAATTGAAACATTCCATATGAATCTGTCATGTTCAACCCTTAGACAATTTGAACTTGAGTTTTAAAGGAACTGTTCACACAAAGATATTTTCCCACTTGCCCCTCGTGCAATGCTAGTGTTATCCATCCACATAATTTATGCGCAATTCGGCAAGGTTTCCAGTCTGTTGAAGGATTCACTGCATCAGAACACTGGCAAACTGTAATTATCTATCTCTAATTTGTACTCTTTGGGGGCATGTGGATACATTTTCCTGTTTGGCAGGAAATAGTTCCCAATTAAACTATTCACTCCAAAGGGCTGTGCAGGGCTGGGTATCTGTGTGTCATTGTTTTTCGAAAAAGCTGTGGCTCTGGAGTTTTTAACATGTAAATGTTGATGGTTTGAGGCCCAGCTAACAATTCTCATCCAGCCCAGGGAAGAGCACAACAGACTGGAATTCTCACCAAATCACACATAAACTATCTGGATTAACAAACTGCACTAGAGGTAGGTGGGAAAAAATATCTCTCTTTTTGGATTCTGGGGGAACTACTCCTTTAAAGAGTATTCACTAACCTTGAATAGCCAGCCTCATGTCATGGCTGGCTCTGCCAGCGAGGTTCTTGGCAGTACATGTGTACAGGCCTGCATCACTGCGCTGGGTAGCAGTGATTGTCAGGGTTCCATTGCCAAAAATACGTATGTGAGCGCCATCCAGCACAGGCCTCCTCTCCTTGTACCAAGTAACTTCAGGCTGAGGCTGCCCATCAGCTGCACACTCCAGACTGGCTGGCTGGCCCAGTGCAGTAGTGTACTCCACACGAGGTACACTCAGCACTGGTGGCACTGGAGAAACATAACACACATTTAGTTATTAAAAAAATGTCAAACATTGATTCAGGTAAGAGTTCACTGTCTTACTAATGGACTGTTCACCAGAGCACAAGGCTTTAGTTGTTACAAGGATCGAACCTCTAACCTTTTGGTTTTGTCTTGCTTTCGGTTACCACACTGACACCCTGAAAGTGAACTCAGTATTCACAATTTTCTTCCCTTCCATGAGATTAAATGAGACTGTGTTACCTTGAAGGACTAGTTTAGTCCTGCCAACAGCTATGCCAGCTTCATTCTGTGCCAGGCACTGGTAGGTGCCAGCATCACCCAGTGTGACACGAGAGAACTTCAGAGCTCCATTTGAAAGCACAGCCAGTCTGTGACCTGTGATGCAACCGTAACATTTCAGTCAGCAACAGCATCTATGGTACAATAACATGATTGTACTAATCTGTTTGATAGAGCATGTATAATAGTATTACAAGATTATACTACTACTTCATATAGTTACCTGCTGCTATGGGAACTCCCTCTCTTTGCCAGGTGACAGTAGGTCTTGGGAAACCTTGAACCTCACAAGGTAGAACAGTCCCATGATGCAACACCACTTGTACTTCCTCTGCCATTGGCCGAATCTCTGGGGGCTCTAAGTGCAGACAAAGGAAAATATTTAAGTTATACATGTCCATGCTTAACCATAAACATTGCAACAGACAACTTGCACCCACCTTGCACAGTGAGAGAGATGTGTTTGTGGGCAACTCCAGCTGGGTTACGGGCTGAACAAGTATACCTGCCAGCATGACTTGGAAGAGCAGCAGTTATCTCCAACACCCCTAAACAGAAATGAGAACAGAACTGTATTGTTTAATTTCATATTAGATTGGGAAAACCCTGTTCCTGCTCCAATGGCATTGCTTTATCAGACCATGCTGTAGACCTCAATCAAAAACAGGGCAGTTCCCTCGGGAGCTTGTCTTACCAGTGGGCAGGACACGATAACTCCCTCCCCTGGAGCCCAGTTTGGCTCCACCCTTGGTCCAGGTGACAGTGGGCTGAGGACGTCCCTGTACATGACAGGGTAGCACTACAGCAGACATTTTCACAGCAGTGACTGCAGTGACATCATCTTCAATCGTTGGTGGAACTACAATAAAAATATCAATCAATCAGTTCAATCATTAGAAATGAATTGTGACAGTCTGTGCACAATACGAAGCACAGCTAAGATACCTTGCAGGATGACCTCAATGACCCTGCGCTCCTCTCCGACATCATTGACAGCAGTACACTCAAAGTAACCTTCATCCTCACTGGACGGGGAGGAAAGGACCAGCGACCCAGAGGACAGTAACCTGGGCAGAAAGGTTTTACTTGTTTTTAAGAAACTTTATTTATATATGGCTGTCTGCTCCAGGATGTGCAGCACATGCACAGCATCAATTCAAAGGATGTACATCCAGAGGTCCAACTTTACCTGTAAGCACCAGGCTGCTGGTTCATATCCAGCGGAGTGCCATTCCTTTTCCAGGTCACTTTCGGTGCAGGGATGCCTGTGGTGTCACAGCTCAGCACTGCTCTGATCCCCATGGTTACTGTCACATTGAATGGACCTGGGCTGATCGAAGGACCCACTAATGGAAGACAGCACAGTCTCAGTTAGACAGGCATGTGAACCATACTATATTGTATGATGTGAGTCTTTGCAGTATTTTCTCTGGACTTGCTTAGTTCGTCACCACAGCAAGAATCCCATCATTGCTGTTTGAAAGAAATAAGTGCGATATTTATATTTATATGTGCTGTATTCACCAAACACCCGTAGATCCATTCCCCTGTGATCTGAGCCAGCCTGGTTAGACACAGTGCAGTAGTAGCGACCAGCATCACTCAGTTGAACTCCATGTACACGTAAGGAGCCCTCTGATAACATAGTATGCCTGAAACACATACACAATATACTGGTTGCACAAAATAACAATAACACTTGCTCTCCCCATAAGACGAGTGAAAAGAAATGATACCTTATTGCAAATACACTCACAAATAATGTAGTATAATGATACAGACAGCCTTTGGCCGCATCAGACTTCTTATCATATTGCCTCCATTAAGTCAATCAGTGTCTTTTTTTAAACATAAGAACCCAGTGCCAAAATGCATAATTCTTCCAAGATGTATCTAAACTGTTCCTAACAGGGCCGATTTTGATTTACAGTACTTGCTGATGTTTTGGAGAGTTTGTCCAAGGCCTATAGACAGAAAGAATCAAATCTCAGCCATTGACTGCAGTAAGACAAAAAAAGTGCAGTGCAGTCTTTTGAACTCCAGGGGGCAGTGTTGAGCATTTACCAGTGTATAGTACATGGCACTCAAAGGGAGCTAAATTCTTCAATGATCATGGCAGTCAATTTCAGACATGTTTAAGTAACTATATTATTGCTAATTGTTACTCAGCCCAATGTAGCCGATATTCTATCAGTGGTTGTAAAATTCTGACTCTTTCAAAAGTTTTCCAGTAGCATTGAAACTGTGTGATGTTGAATGTTTTCATAACGAGCCAAAAAATTTGGTATTTCTTCTGCTTTTTTGGACAGTGGCAGTAGAGATAGACAAGTAAGAGAGAGAGATTATGACATGCAGCAAAGGAACTAAGCTGAAATCAAACCTGAGACGTAACAACGACAATACATGGTATTTATTGTACAAGGTGAGTCACCGGGGCTCCCCAGAAATTTAACCATCATGTGATAATTTTCTTCCATTCACAAAAGAAATGCTATCTTTTAAAATAGCATAAAATACCATTGACCACTTGTTCGTTTTGCACTGTTTAGCCCAGTTTTGGCATTCAAACTCCTGGAGCTGGCCTCAGATATTCTTAGAAGTGGACAGTTTAGACAATCTCTGGTATAACGCAGACTGGCTGACACTAAGCTGTGTTAACTTGAAACAAAATGCAAAAAGCTGGGACATACTTGTTGTTATCCTGAATCACAGGGAAGCCATCTTTTCTCCACATGACGGTAGGAGAAGAGTCTCCTTCAATTTCACAAGGCAAAACTGCATCCTGGCCAACATGCGCTGTCACCACTGAACTGCTCTCCTTTATTACCGGGGGTACTGGAAAAGAACAAAGTGAGACTTGGGTATACCATGCAGAGCTGTTTCACAAAGTTATTTCAATTCAACTCTATTTATTCCATGCGATCTCCATGCAATTTTACTTTATTATATTGACTTACAGAGGATCTCCACAGTGAAAAACAGGCTGGTGCTTCCAGCTATGTTGGTGACCACACAGCTGTACTGACCACTGTCCTCAGGTCGGGCTTCCTGTATCTCCAGGTACTGACCCCCTGCCAGCCGCTGGATACGGCCACCCAGCTGTCAGAACAGGAGCAGGGAAGGAAAAGAGAAAGAGGGATGGCAGGTAAGTCAGATGAGGTGGCATACACATAATGCATTCTCGGCTTTATTCTTTTTCCTGCACCATACCTGCAGTTTGACCTCGTCTTTGTACCACTCTATATCAGGAGGAGGGTCGCTATCAGCCAGGCACTCCAAGGTCAGGTGTCCCTTAAATGGCACGGTCACTGTCCTCACATCACCTGAGCCAAGGAGGGTTGGCGGCACTGGAACAAAGTAATACAACCATTGATTATTATGGGGACTTTATTTAGGTGATATTACACACACCAGCATTGCGACTAGTGAGGAATGCACGCTTCCCTGTGTACCTTCAGTTCTAAATTTAAACAGAGAAGTGCTACGTAAAGAAATGAGGGCCAGGTGGAAAAGGTGAAGACAGAGGGAAGATCAGGTGTAAGTATAGGAGGAAGGTAGAGGAGAGGGAGAAGTGGCGTATTTCCTCTATGATGAACAATGAACAACACACCAGAACACTATGTGTCACCTTGAACTCGGACCCAGTGGTTTTTTCCATCCTCTCCAGCTAGGCTGCTGGCCAAACAGGTGTACAGACCTGCGTCCTCAACCTTTCAAAAGACAACATTAATCATCTTGAGTGGTTCTCGCATAACAATGCTACAGCATGGGCTGACGCTGCTACAGCTTCAGGGCTTTATTTCTTTTGGCTAGCTGTATTTTGGGTATACTGATAAATGCTCTTGAGGAGCTATTTTCTGCAACTTTCGTCAGCCTCATAACTAAATTCAGAATGTCTGTTTCACACCAAAAGGTTCCATATGTTATAAATATAAACAAATGCTCAACAGTCTGAAAATACAAATAAACCTCATGTCTAGCTGTCACATTCAGCTAGTCTTGTATGAAAAAAAGCTCAGGCAGTAAATTTCTCAGTGAAAAATCCTTCAGTCCAATGAATCACTATAATCAAAACCAGTTATGGCACATGATAGAGTCTTTAACACATGCTCAAGCTGCATTGGCAACTTCTCACTTTGGCTGCTCCAAGTGGCAAGGGAGTGATAACATTTTTTTGAAAATGAACAATTTAACCAGAGATGACTTAACCCAAAAATCACGTAAGAAGACGTCAGCAAGTTACACACTGCTTGGAAATGAACCACTTCTTCTTAGTGGCTGGCCTTTGGCAGCAGGTTCAATCATCTCCACCCGACAGTCTATAACTCACTATAAGTTTCAGATCACGACTTCAGTGACCATAATCAATACCTGAAATTCATTTGGGCAAATAAGGTCAAACTATAGAATTTCAAGCCTTATGGGACACCTCCTCTCCAGAAGTTGTGATTCAGGCTGATGCAGTAAGACGGATGGAATTTTTACACAGGAAGTCTTGTCCTGTGCAGCTGAATCTCACAGTTATTACAAAATGTTTACCTGAACTTTGCTAATCCTGAGAAAATGTCCATCCTGCTGGATGATGTCAGTCCCCTCCAAGGGGCGACCATCCTTGAGCCAGGTGAGGGTAGGAGGGGGAACGCCGACGGCAGAGCACTCTAGTTCCAGGGGACTGTTTACTGCTATGGTCAGCTCATCTGGGGAGCTGGAGCTGGATATCTTTGGGGGCTCTGGAATAGAAAACATAATGTATTTGTCTCATGCCTTCAAAATGACATCGTTTTATCACATTAATTAAATGTCTTGTCATTACCTAGCACAGTGAGGTTAAAGCTCTTTGTACTGCTTCCAGCCTGGTTACTGGCCACACAGCTGTAGAGCCCTCTGTCTGAGGGCGCCACATCCGGCAGCTGCAGCCGTGTCTCCTGTCCGTCCAGCAGCAGGTTGCGGTGAAGCGACAGCGGCTGGCCATCTTTCATCCAAGTCAAAGTGGGAGGGGGCACACCCCGCGCTTCACAGGTCAGTGTCACCAGGGACCCCTGAACCACTGTGACCGGCTCCACTGGTTCAACATGATCCACACCGGGGGGCACTGCAGAGCACATGTGCACCAGATAATATATCAATATGATTCATTTCCTAATGACAAGATTATAACTAGGAGGCGTGTAAAGTAGATGTTATTTACCTTGGACTTGGACATCATAACTGAGCTCAGCAAGACCAGCTCGACTACGTGCCACACATGTGTAAACTCCAGAATCAGACAACTGGACGGGAGAAATCCTAATACATCAGGAAGAAAGGGAAACATACTCAGCATCACCTTTTGAAACCTCACCCTCTTCATGATAGATCTGGTTTTAATTGAGCTTTTTAGATCTACGCTGACCTAAGAACAGAGTCACCGGAGAGGAGGCGAGTACGGGGAGAAAGGAGCAGGGGGCGCCCATTCTTAAGCCAGCTGATCTGCGGTGGGGGGTTTCCTGCTGCCTGGCACTCCAGCGTCACAATGCTGTCCTGTGTGGTCTGCACCTCTTTCGGGACAGTGGTCTCACCAGAGATAGATGGTGGGACTGTGAAAAATCAAACAGAATGATGCAAAATCAGATGAAAACACTCAAAAAGTTGCTCAAATACACCATCAGAGATTTAAACTTACCTAGTACAAAGAGGGTGTAGATTTTGCTCTCCTGGCCAGCGGGGCTGACAGCCAGACAGGTGTATGTCCCAGAATCCTCAGGACTCAGCCTCAGTAAGGTTAAGGTGCTGCCATCTGAGGTCATACTGCCAAACATCACATATAAAGGTCACTCTCACATGAAAAAGGTCACCAAACCAGGGTCCATTTGTACATTCAAGATCAGCTCCAGCCTCACTCCCCACCCTAACCAGGGCTTTTATGCCATCACTGCCATCCTCATGCACACACAAACTTTCTCTAGTGGATACTGTAGTTCCATTGAGCCTATAAGCTACTGCAAAGCTGCTTGTTTTTATTTTTGTTCTCTTGCCAGTCATTGATCTGTTTCCTTTGCTCTGTCTCTGAATCCTGCTTTACTAGCCTCTCAATGAGAAAAACTTACTCTATGTGCTGGGTGTCTGATCCCTCTAGAGTCACTCCATCCTTCAGCCAGCTGAGGTTTGGTGCAGGGATCCCACTCGTTCTGCACTCCAGGGTCAGCTCCTCTCCCATGGGAGCACTTAAGTCAGATGGGTGGCCAGAGTCCAGGATGGTGGGGGATACTGAGTAGTGCATACCATGGGACAAAGATTGCTGTTAAAAACTACCTAAATTAATTTGCAGGTTGTGTGTGCCTCTTATTGTTCAGATTGCAAATAACTCTGTACCCTGCACTGTGAGCATGTAGTCCTTCTGTGTTACTCCTTCGCTGTTCTTGGCCACACAGGTGTATGTCCCAGCATGAGACAGCATGAGAGGCCCCAGCTCCAGCCTGTTGCCTCGAATTGACCACTGCCATTGCAGACTGCTCTCTGGACAGCAAAAATATTGCGTTACGCCAGCTGTCACACACGACAAGTGCATATTATATCTAATTTCCCCAATCGCTCCCTTCCTCTCACCGATAGGGGTGCCATCCTTAAGCCAGGATATGCTGGGCACAGGAACCCCTGAGGCCTCACACATTAGAGTAACATGGGAGCCCAAGGTCTGTGTCAGGGACTCCTGGAGAGGCCCGTCCAGGACAGGGGGAACTGTGGAAGTTAACTGTGTTATTACAATAGAAATAAAATGTCTCTTTTGTTAGCTACCGTATGTAAGAACACTACTCACCATGAACTGACAACCTGAATGTCCTGTCCACCTGTCCAGCTACATTTGAAACTTTGCAGGTGTAGGTGCCACCGTCTGCTATCTGGGAATGGAATTTTAGAAAAAGACAGAGTAAAATGTTTTAGTTCAATCTTACACAATTCTAAAGCGTGCAAATATTAATATAAATAAAGTAACACATGTTAGTGACCTGAACTCCTATGATCTCAAGCTGGTGATGATCCATCTTCAGTCCATTTCCTGGCAGCAGCTGCAGTCCATTTTTGTACCATGTGACCTCAGGCTCAGGAGCACCCTGGGCCTCACATCTCAGCGTGACAGACGAGCCCACCTGAGGGGTCACCACCTCTGACTCAGAGTCAAGACGAGGCTTCAAGGTTGGCAAGACTGTTGGTTTGCACATAGAGAAAGAGCGTGACATCAGCATGATTCATTTGTAATTGGGATGACTCACTCCTGCACTATCAACTGTTACAGCTGGTTTGTGGTAAACAGACCTAGGAAGTGTGTTCCCCCACCAGGTGTGAGCCCATTAGATGATACAAGTTTTTCCAAGGCAATGTTTTGAGATTTGATCATCTGTACATGTTGATGAATTGTGCAGATGAGATCACCGTGTGTTTCCTCACCATAAACACTGAGTAGGATGCTCTTCTGATCCTGGCCAGCTGAGTTGGTGGCTGTGCACACATATTGACCTGCATCCTCCACTCGCACTCGGGGCAGCTGCAGCATCTGGCCGCCTGCAGTAATAAACAGCAATAAAAGGCTATTATGAAATGTAATATCTGTGCCAGAATTCAATTGAAACAAAGTGAATACTCCTGTCACATTGTGGTCAAAGGTCAGAGGATGACAGAAACAAGACATATATGTATTATTTAGGTACTGGATATTATTTGGTCAGATGGGATGACCTAAATCTGACCTGGCAGGATGTGAATGCCAGTGCTGAACTGCAGGATTTGTCCATCTTTGGTCCAGGTGATCTCTGGTGGAGGATAGGCCTGGACGTCACACAACAAGGACACCATGTGGCCCTCAATCACGCTAACCTCTTCCTCCTTCTGGCCAATTATCCTGGGAGGCACTGGAGGAGAGGAACATGACTTTATCACACAATGTCGGGGCATCAGCCAGGGTGTCTGCCCTCACGAAAGAACATCCATTTAATTTAACAAAAGGAAAAAAAGGAAGCAATAGCAAAGAAGTATCACAGTCCTTATGATTAGCTGAGGGAATTGTGAGGAAGCCTTAAAAGAAATTTGAGGTTTTGGGTTTTTTCTAACCTTGCACTGTCAGACTGAAGAGTTTCTCAACTGACCCGACCTTGTTCTCAGCTACACACAGGTACCCGTCCATGTCTGACACCTGGACACTGAGGAGCTGAAAGATGAAGGGCAGCGGTTATATTCCTCAATACAACATGTGACCCTTGGTCTTTCACACTGTGGCATTTGCGGTATTTGTCTAATAATGACTAACCTGGAGTTGTGTCCCATCCTCACTGATGTGGTGCTGTGTGTCCGAGCGCACCGGCTGCCCGTTCCTGAGCCAAGAGACGACTGGTGCTGGGTGACCCGTCACATCACAATGGAGAACCACAGTGCTGTTGACCACTGCTCCTATTTCCTCCATGAATTCGTCTGACGCCCCCGTGATCACAGGAGGGACTGGGCAAATGAAACACAAGAATGATCACCCTCAGAATTGACAGCTACCCATATTCAGTTTTTAATATGTGGAAATTTAAAGTGTCCATGGAAAATGTAATGCTTACCCAGGACCTCCAGTTCAAAGTGCATACGGTCCTCGCCTGCCTCATTGACAGCCTGACACGTGTACTTTCCAGCATCTTCTTTCTGCACTCGCGAGATCTGTAGCACCTGTCCACCTAGGACAAATCAACACAACAGTCAATTTCTTCATACATAATAAGTAATGCTTCAGTGGTGCAAAACCACAGCATATCTGGTTTAACTGGTATCAGGAAGGAGTTTGTCCTGACCTGGAAGCAGTACCACTCCATCAGCAGTGCTAAGTTTATGTCCTTCTCTGTACCAGCTGAGTTTGGGTGGGGGGATGGCGTTACTCTCACAGGACAGGGTGATGGGATGGCCCAGGACTACCTCCCTTTTTTCTGTCTTGTCTTCACTGGCATCCTCCTTATCCTCTCCCAGACCCCAGGCTGCCTCCCTGTTAGTCACCCGCTGGAAGACTGGAGGAACTGGTGAGACAATAATGAAAGTGAGTATCATGTGATGTGTGGACAGGGCAGGGTTGAGGTCAGTTCACTTTGAAACTCAATTCAATTCAAGAAAAGCTCAAAAACTACAAATCTTTAAACATAGTATTGTTACAAAAATCAGAAAGTCATTGAGAATGAAGGCTCTATCATTGTCATGCAAACAGAAGTCTGGATTTACATTTTGAACAGGGCAAATCAAATAATAATTCCAACCCTGCTACTGGGTGTACTGAAAGTGTTTTGCTGGAACTGTGACTGGTAACACACCCTGGATGGTGATTCGAAAATCCCTCTTGTCCTCTCCTGCAGAGTTGGTGACCACACAGGTGTACTGCCCCTCATGGGACAGCATGGCATTCTCTATGTGGAGGAAGTGGCCACTCTCTCGAATACCAGCATGAAAGTTTCCACTCAGCAGCTAAACAAGAAACACATTAGGTGATAAAATATTATGTTCATTTTCTGTGAGGCACTTTGTGCTAAACCTTTTTTCTTAAAGGGACAATAAGCACAATTTTACAACCTCATTGCACAAAATGGGCATAATATATCTACAGGGGGCTGTTTGTTGATCTGTACCAATGAGCCATTGATTACAAGAACAGGTGCTGAGATTTCTAGCTTTCAAAACTCAATTTCCAGCCACAGCTCGAGCTCAAGCTGAATTCAAATTTCAAGACACAGATAATTTCCTCCCCCGCCTACTCCTCAGGCAATTTGAGCTGCACAATGAGCAACCAGTGTTGCCATTTCAGCTACAAAAGCTCAAAAGACAAAAATTCTCAAGCCATAACAACTAAATGACAAAGCATTACTATTATTATTATAGTACTTTACATCATGATATATTACTGCTTCAATAAATTAATCTGCTGGAAATCTGTTGGATTTAACTAGCTTACTCATTTGAGAAAATGAGACTTTATTATTTTTGTCACTTATATGCTGCCATATCTCAAGGGGGTGGAAGGGATGGGGTGAGCTGTGTAATAGGATATCGTTTGAAATCCTAATGGTCCACAACAGAGGTCAGTGGAGGTCAAATATTCCTAAATGCCCCTTTAAAATCACTTCACATCACAAACCAACCTGTCCATCTTTGAACCATTGAGTCTTAGGCTCAGGGAAACCCTTGGCTAAGCAGGACAGAGTTAAAGTGCCATTGATCCGTACTTTCTCTTCCCGGCTACCAAATGTCAAGGATGTTGAATCTCCTTCTATTTGTGGTGGGACTGATAAGAAGAAGAAGAAAACAGGCATAACATTAAAGAGATCTCTAATTCATTCATGTGTAAGTGATGTACATCAGATCAATTCAGACTCCATGGGGTATATCTTACCCAGGACGCTGAGGGAATAGTGTTTGAGAGCGGTGCCAGCGGGGTTGGTGGCCCGGCATGTATAGAGGCCAGCGCTGTCTCCCTGTGCTGATCCCAGTCGCAGAGCCTGGCCGCCACGGGTGTAGGTCAGCTGGGCACTGGAAACGATGGGGTGGTTGTCCTTCAACCAGGTGATGCTTGGTGAGGGAGAGCCCTCAACATCACAGGGTAAGACTGTGGGGAAACCCAGCACCACTGACACCTCCGAGGTCTCACTGGGGCCCTTGATGGTCGGGGGAGCTGAAGAAAGAAGGAAACGCAGGTGGTTCATGTTTAAAATGCATGTTTACAATTCTTTAAAATTCATGTTTCAAAGGGCAATAAGTAAGATTTCCACTGTCCCATCGCAAAAAGACCATATGTGCAGGGGGTTGAACGGGGTTATTAGTTTCTCAGGAGGAGCCCCTCAAAATGTGCCAGGCTCCATATGCTGTGCTGTGTGTTCTGGTCCATAGCCAGAGTTTTCTGCAGTGCACAGTGCTTAGGGAAATTATATGATGCAAGTCTTTAGACCCAGAGATTCCTGCAATACATTGTGCTTGCACATCAGGCAGTATGGTGAAAGTCAAACAAATAAATTGCCAGCACTATGTTGGCATGTGGGACATTCACATGACAGGACACTACATAGTGATTTTCTAATTGATGGCTAAGTCAACATATGCAGTAAATAACTGTTGAGTAGTTCTCTTAGTTACAACAACACTGTGCCACCACAGCACTTTGGCGTTAACAGTTGGAGTTTACAATGCCGTCATAGTTTCATCTACACAACTGCCACCACACCCCTCCAACAAAGCGCATGGAAAGCTATTTCCAAACAACTCACAACTCACAAAGAAAAACTCACTCCACCCACTTACTTGAATTTTCAGCTAAGTGATGGTTACAGTGCTGCTACGAGGGAGTGATTTGTGCTGCAAGACATTTTTACACTGCAATACATTACCTCCTCACTAGCTGTTCTGTTTCTGTTGGATATCTTGCTCTAATTAGTTAGCCTGCTCATTTCTATAGGATACTATAATTCAAAGGGACAGGCGAGGACAGAAGATGGGTATGAAGTGGGGGCTGTGAGACTTATGTACTGTAGTATAATGTTGTGAGTGCATGGATTGTGCCCACTGAGTCATCGTGACACAAGGTGTGATGCTAATCAAATTGTGTCTGGAGAAAGAGGAAGGAAGGCTTAACCTTGCACAGTCAGTCTGAACTGGCGCATCTGAGTTCCCGCGTTGTTAGTGGCCAGACACTGGTAAAGTCCCTGGTCCCTCAGTCTAACTGACTTCACCTTCAGCACCTGGCCATCTTCAAGAAACTCCACATGGGGGTCTCCATCACGAGACAGAACTCTGGAGAGGGCGCAGAGCAGTGGGTCAAATCATTAAAATGTTTACTATGCATTAATGATGACTTGCATCAACAGAATAGATCCTTGTGCTTACTCTCCATCACGGCTCCATTCCACCCTGGGTGCTGGTTTCCCGCTGACCCGGCACTGAAATTGCACTTCCTGTCCCAGTACCACAGACACCTCCTGCAGTCGGGATGTTCCTGAGATCACTGGTGGAGCTGTGATGAAAATGACAAATGTCAAGATGAGAAAAAATGACGAAAGACACACACTAGATCATTTTTTAAACATTATTTAAAGTGTCTATAAGCTCACCTTGCACCACTATGTTATATTCTCTCCGGGCCTCTCCAGCTGAGTTGTGGGCTGTGCAGGTGAACTGGCCTGCATGCTCTGACTGAACCCTGTAGATTCTCAGTAGTCTTTGCCCATTCTGCAGGTATACTCCAGGAGTGTCCACCTACACACAATCCAAAATAGAGATTTCTAAGCGTTACGCTGTAGTAAGCTTGGTGACCACTTGGTGGCATTGCACAGCTACATATGATCAAGATACTGTATACAAACATGTACCACAAGTTGGAAGTACATAGGGTAAAATAGAGAGAGAAACTAACAGGATGGCCGTCTTTAGTCCAGGTGATTGATGGTGAGGGGATCCCAAAGGCATCACAGCCAAGAGTGAGAGGCTGCTTCAAGGTGACAGTAAGGTTCAGGGGCTGGCTGTCATCCTGGATCTCAGGGGGAACTAAAGTGGAAGAGGACAAAGAGGAAAGATTTGTTTGTTTTCCCTATCAGACACTTCACCATACAATTTATCACTTGACAAGGATTACAAAAAAAGTTCAAAATAAATAAAGTCTTACCATTCACTTTCAACCTCGTCTTTCTTTCAACAGAGCCTGCCTCATTGCTTGCCACACATTTGAAATCCCCACTGTGGCTAGCAGATGCTGCGCTGATCACAAGAGATCCGTCCTGTGCCAAAGAAAGCTCTGATTGATCAGAGTTTATCTCCAGGCCATTCTTGAACCACCGTACTTTGGGAGGTGGTGAACCTGTAGGTGGAGTGACAAGGAGTTCAGAGTAAATAGTAAGGCTTTAAATTAGCTTTATCAATCATGTCTGACAGAAAGAAAAGTCACTTCCATCTCTCTGCTTCTCTACAGGAGAACTTAATGGGCAAGCGGCCCAGACTAGAAAAAGCAGGCTCTACATTTATCTGTTGGACAGCAGGACAGCAGGGGAAACCTTGCCAAAATGGTCAGAGAGTCCTTTCAGCCTGTATGCTGAAGACTTCAAGGTCAGACTCACAATATAGTGGGTAGATGTAAGACTTAAAAAGCTAGCATCAAGATTTATTTCTGGAACCTGAGGTGAGGTTCTTGAGCAGTAAGAACAGGAGTGGTTAGACTCAGTTCAAAGGGACTGCTGCATACATTCAGGCGCCTAAAACAGATGTGTTCTGGGGATAACTGCGGAAAAGAGTGCAAATGGGGAAGAAGGGAAGGATGGAATGGGGAAAGGGAAAAGGTAAAAAGGGGAAGCTATTGTTCCCCACAGAGACGACTTCCAGGACAAGAAGGAGAAGGCTACAGCGTGACTATCCCGCGCAGCAAGAAGTCCCAATGAAAGAGCACCGTGCAGAGAGGTGATTCAAATGCCATGGCTTTGTCTATTTACAGAGGTGTTACATATCCAAACACCACAGAGACGGCAGTGGAAATCAAACACAGCATCTATCCCCGATCCAAAAAATACTAAACACAGGAGACGCAGGAGAACCAAAGGTGATGTTATCATCCATTCCCTCTCTGAACACATGTTTACAGTTTAGGAGCTCTGAAGCAAATTCATTATCTCATTGCTGAGAGGAAATGCATACAGATGTTCTGTTTTAGATGTTAACAGATCTCATTAGAAGACTTTGAATTTATTTACTGGGGCTGACGAAGTCTAAGATTATCTCTTCCATGTGTTACTCAATTAATTACCTCTACCAAATGCAATGTTCTAGTTGGTAAATTAGTAATACCCTTCTAGCAGAGACTGCTTTTTATCTCCCTCATATAGATAAATCTCCAGCAGTCGATGAGGCAAGTCTTATTTCATGGGTCTCTGGGGTGTCAAGAACTTTAAGCATTCCTGTGTGAGCCCTCTGAAGGAGCCTGGTACCGTCTCTCAGCCAGCCCGCCTGCCCATCTGACTTGGATGTAGGGAGGGCTAGTGGAGCTCTTCTTACTCTTCCTGTGCTCCACGGCGGACCTCAGACATCTCTGTACATTATCTGCCAGCAGCAGCCTGTAATTAGGATTCCTCTCCCAGCAGGCCCCGTCGCAGAGGAAAGCAGATGTGGCTCACTGAGGCAGCAGGCAGACTGATGTTCCAGCTGTTGCTCCACATTAGTCCCAGCCCTCACCTTCTCTAACACAGCCTGTTACCATGGCATGGCTCTATATAAACAATACCTATTTGCAAGACCTGTCAGAGTCAGATTCAATAGATTGTAACTTAGGAACCAAAACACACACACAGATATCCATCGATGCATCCACAGACATACACTGATATTCTTTTCTGTGATAAAAAAGCAAGTGCTCCAATCCCTCTGAGCAGCCGCTACTTCACAGAGATGTTAAAATAAATAGACAACATTGTGTCTCTGGATGTTGCAATAGAGAGAAAGTGTACTTTTTAAGATGGCAAGGATATTGAATCCATTTATTTGGTTTGACAACTGAAAGTCTATGGCAACAAAGGAGCATCCCTCTGACGGTGCACAAGCACACATATCTTTTCTGCATTTAAAGTGGAATTTGCTTTGGCAATAAAGAAACCGAGTCCTAAAGACACACCTGAAAAAGGAACCGCTGCAACTATTTATGTTTGTCCCACTCTGAAAAACTGCAATTTTTCAAAAGGCCAGAGCTTTCATTAACCTGTTTTTGTCTGTCTGTTTGTTTAAGGCTGACTCAGCTGAGAATCATTTCGTACCTTCAGCAGGGCACGGAATGATGACCTTGCTGTTCGCTACTTTCTCCATGATGGCATCTCCGGGCTCTGGAAAGGTTGGGGCCTCTGTGAGGACAGAAAAGCATGTTGATTACCAGGGGGTAGTGTGAAGGCAGTTGATACAGTCAATATCAAATAGAAATTGTAATGAGGATCAGTCACGCTGGTTGCATAACAGTGGAAGGTCCAGTGTAAGTGTAGATGTGAGTAAAGGCTCCCTTAGGGCATCTCTGAGTTGGCTGTAGGTGTAAGAGTTGAGACCTCCAAATCAAGCTTGTCTAACTGCAGTGAACACCAAACCTTAGGCTAAGCTTTTGTGAAAAGGTTAATCTGTGGGGTTAGGGGGAAATTATGCCCTATTTGTGCTGACAGTGTGAGTCATGAGTCCTGACTCCTGTGCTCCCCACTATCTCGTTAACCTTAAGATCGGCCTTCCTCCAACCAATCCCTCGGCGAACAGATTGACCTTTGAGGGTCAGAGAGCACCCCAATCAACCTCTAATACCTACAGCCAGGCTGACCCTTACACAGCCACAGTGAGAGTGGCATAAAGGGCTGCCTATCCTCTTGCAGTGTGGAGCTACCTCAAGAGAATGCACCTCTAAAGACTCCAGCAGAGCCTGAAACTAGGACACACTACATTTATATGTAACTGCTCAAAGTGCCTGTGCTAGGAAAAGGTCATTTAAATAAATCTCACCGAGAACTTCCAGTTTGATCTCCAAGGTGTCTTGTCCAGCGTTGTTCTTGGCCACACACTGGTAGGTGCCCTGGTCAGTGAGGCTGACGTGCTGGATCCTGAGGGCCACAGTGTCCCTGACCCCAACAGGGACCCCATCGTGGAACCAAGTGACCTTGGGGCTTGGCTCCCCATGGACCACACAGGGCAGAGTCACTGTTTGTCCAATCAGGGCTTTCAGCAGGGACGGAGCCACCTGAATCCGGGGCTTGGCTGAAGACAAACACATACCCGACACGTCTCACCATATCTGTTTACCTATTGGGTTGGAATATTTTACATATTTCGGAAGTCATGCATCTCCCTAAAATCTATCAACATGGAAGCATCTTGAAAAGGAAAAAGGTTTCAGAGGAGTTCAACTTTCTAATGGAGCCTTGTAGTTACCTTGAATGTGTAAATTGTAGCTTAGGGACACGTTGCCTGCTGGGTTTACTGCAGTGCAGGTGTACAGTTTACTATCAATCAGGCGTACATCAGTGATCTTCAGG
Organism: Myripristis jacobus; assembly: GCA_900302555.1. Classification (NCBI taxonomy): domain Eukaryota; kingdom Metazoa; phylum Chordata; class Actinopteri; order Holocentriformes; family Holocentridae; genus Myripristis; species Myripristis jacobus. The sequence continues at coordinate 59,845 of OMLB01042739.1, forward strand.
GAGCCTGAAGGCAAAACAGTGAACCTGGGGAATGGTTATGGGTCAAGGGTGAATACATGGAGAAAACAAAACACTTCTGAGTCACTGAAGATCTACAAGAATCCTTGGTTTGGGTGTATATGGCTGTTTTGAGGTAATATTTCACTCTAATCCAAATCAGTCAGCCTGCATACATCCTTGGCCAAACACCAATAGTGGCTGCTCAGAGTATCCACAGTGATGTCACTGTGTTGACGTGGTCTTAAAAATATAATCATATATAAGATACTGATATATAATGTAAGTAACACACACAGTACTTGATGTCAACCTCAATAATATGTGTTTTGTGTCTATGAGAGAAATTTTGCCAATTTGCAATTATTAATGGAAAATTAGGTGATGCAAGAAAATCTGTTCACCACTGCATACTGAATTCCCAGTGCAGCGAAAGCCAGAGGCTGGCTGTTGATGAACTGGTCGTATGCAAGTTAAAAAATGCTGCTGTCCCACAAAACTTAAATAATTCATCAAAGGTTTAATCCAAATTACAGCATACTGTCTCTCATGAAATTACTTTTACACCATTGTCAGTGTTATACAGCTCTAATTTGTTAGATTAAGGTGCTAAGTGATTTTCCATAAGACAGTTCCAACCCTTTATGAATCTGTTGATGGTTAATGGATGTAAATAGTTCAGTGAACAAGGCAGAAATTTTAAAGGGTTAGGTGGGTGACCAGCATATGATGATTATAAAAAAGAGTCATAATAAAATATCAGTTATTGTGCTGCAATTCAAAATCTGGAGTAGACAGCCACAACCTCAACTGCACCAGAAGCCATCCAGCTGAATAAATGCATAATGCACAAGTGTAAACAAACCTCTGTGATTTATCTGAGATAAATGTGTCTGCTAAGCAACTGAATTATAACAATAACATGTTCATTTAAGTGGAAACGAGCTAGAAGCACAAAGGGCTCTCTATTTCAACTGCACATGTGGCTTAATGCCTTTCCCCCACCTTCTTAGACAGCCTTGGGATTATCCGTCATTGGAACCAAATGACTGCCTCTGCAGTGGTCAGTCTGGCTCAGATAGCAGTTACTGCTCGGCCATACCTTGGTAAAAACTATCACAAGCTCCAGCACACACGAAATAAGCTACCCCTTTGCCCATCCATCTACCCCCCATCGCTCCCCACATTGGTGTCAAGTCATCTGTGTACACAGTCTGATACAAAGGCTAACTGGGACAAATTGGCCTCATCAGGGTAAGTCTAGATAGAACAGATTTGCTGACCCAGCGTAGGTTGGTTCTCTGTCTTGCTTTTCTCTGTGTCTCTATATCTCTATGTCTCACTCACAATTTCTCTCTCTCTCTCTCTCTCTCTCTCTCTCAAGATGCGCACTTAAAGCAGAACCCTGCTCTCCCGCTGATTGAGTTATTTCAACAATCAGCGCCCCCTGGTCATTTCATCTGACCCAAAGAATGGAGGGAGAGTAGCTAACTTATTCATAGCTGGAGAAAACAAATCTCCCTTTACACAGCTTGCCAGTTTCCGCAGGTCCTGTATATGTAAAGCATGGGCTGTTGTGGGGGTTGTTCACAGAGATGTGTTATTCTCATCAGACAGGACTAGTAAAGAGTCAGCATGTTGTTTTATGGCTGAAGCGCCCCAGGGAATCCGAACATCAGGCAGACAGAACTTGTATCGCTTCCTCTGTCAGTCAGTTTTCTTCCCTTCTTGCTGGCACCTCCCTCCCCCACATTTCCTCCTTCCTGGCCCCACACGTGCATATCTGCTTCAGTCACCACCACAGCTTTCAACCCCTCTCCATCAGCTTCTATCTTCCCAAAACCATTCGGTCTGGTGTCTGGCCCAGAGGGTCCGTCTGTCATCTATCCAGCTTGTGTCCCGAGTCAGCCTGCCTGTCTGCACCCAGAGTGACCACACCAGAGAGCCGGGAAGCAGCGAGTCATGCGGGACCAGATGTTCCTCCTCAGTTTAGACAACAGTCAAGCCTGCACAGCTCTCTGTCATACTGTTGCTTTCACTGCCTCTGCCTGCCCTCAGAAGGAACCACTCACTGAACTCCAACCGTTAACAGCAGCTCTGGATGGCAGCCGGCTCCAATCAGAGCCCCTTGTAAAGGGAATGCATTAGTGAAGTCAGGAGTAAGGTATGGTAAGAACTGTGTCCTCCGTGGCCTGTCTGCCTAATTTACTACATAATTGCTACATTGTGAGAAGAGACTTCCTCTTACCAGGCTGTGACGGGGGGGATGGGCTGTCCATTTCGGCTCCATGTGACCAGTGGAGAGGGACTACCCTGGACCTCACAAGGTAGAATGACCTCTGTCCCCACCTCAGCAGCCATCTTCACTGTGTTGTCATGGCCGCTAATACCCATTATCTTGGGCATGGCTGGGGAAAGGGAAACCAGTTGTAACCACATCATGTAGGCTCTGTGTCATTCTGCTACATATTTCAAAAGCAGGAAAGTCTGACTCAGAAAGTCAGCTAAAGACAAAGGTTACTCATTGTTATGCCAAAGACTGGAAAACATTTCTATGTTTGGGCGAATGTGGTTGAATATTTATCTGCCTTACTGTTGACACTGAGCTGGATCTCTCGGCTGGCGTAGCCAACAGGACTGGTGGCGGTGCAGATGTAGATGCCTGCATCGTCAGCGGTGGGGCGGAGGATGTGGAGATGTCCATCAGGGTTGGACTGAAGAGACACGCGGTCCCTGGGCAAGGGCTGTCTCCCCTAAGCACACAGCAGGCAAATTGGCAGAATATAAACTGCATGTAAAAGTGGTGCACACAGCAGCACAGGGACACTAAACTGAGCTTGAGCTTTAGAGCACAACTTTTGATGCCTAATACGATTACAGGCCACCTTCCCCCACC